>CM052893.1:53398553-53442070 GCA_028534135.1 Potos flavus
TCCTTCCACAGTTTGGCGATTGTGGCCATTGCTGCTATGAACATTGGGGTACAGATGGCCTTTCTTTTCACTACATCTGTATCTTTGCGGTAAATACCCAGTAGTGCAATTGCAGGGTCATAGGGTAGCTCTATTTTTAATTTCTTAAGGAATCTCCACGCTGTTTTCCAAAGTGGCTGCACTAACTTGCATTCCCCCCAACAGTGGAAGAGGGTTCCCCTTTCTCGACATCCTCTCCAACTGCAGCTGTTATTACTTTAAAAATTCTCCAAGTCTTGTATTTTGACTGAAAAATTTACCAGTTCATGCTGATGCATCCCAGATCGACCCATGTAACACACTTGCAGAAGCAAGTAGCAATCTCAATTTTCTCTCTCTGAATATTCACTTCAGGCTTTTCACAGCAGGAACTGGTGGAGAAACACAGTGGCAAGAACCGGAACTAAGATTTTGAAAAGAGAAATGGCCACACATAGTTCAATATGCAGATGATTCGTACATCGCAAATTGTCATTTGACCATATCTAAAAGTAATGCAATAATATTTTCCTGGCTTGGTAAACAGATGAATATTTATGAGAATGATTCATTAGAGGAGGCCTATGCACATAAAAGTAATAGATAAATAGCAGTTATTAGCAGCTGGATACAGTGTGTTGGAGTTTTAAAGACATCCCTTTTGTTTTTTTAAGACTTATTTATTTATTTGACAAACACAGGAGGCAGAGGGAGAGGGAGGGAGGACCTCAAGCAAACTCCCCAGTGAGTGTGGAGCCTGACCTTGGGCTCCATCTCATGACCCTGACATCATGACCTGAGCCAAAACCGAGAGTCGGTTGCTCAATCAACTGAGCCACCCAAGTGCCCCAAGACATCCCTTTTTTTAAACATTAAGATAAGGAAAGAGCTTTATACTTCTTTGATATTCAGCCATCCTGAGTAGTATTGCCCACCAGGCTCAGTATATACTCAGTGTAAGAGAAAGAAGCAGCATTGCTTTCGTGTGGCCGCGAGAATAACAGCGTGGGAACAGAGAAATGTACATCCCGGCCTGTCCCTCCCGAGCATTGCTGGGCACGCAACTTGACCCCACAGGGCTAGGGTCTTCACACACAGAGGCAGGTCCCAGATGTCAGCTCTCAGCCTGCTCTGTATCATCTACCGGTGCCTGCAGAAAACACTCCGGCCCCTCTCACCGTGGAAAATCTCACCACTGTCTCAACTCCTCCAACCTTGGAGCACAGCTCATGCCCCCCATCCAGCCCGTTCTGGCCTGGTACTCCCCCATCAGGCTTTTGTCCCTGACTCTGCCTATGCCCACACCAACATCCTCTGAGCCCGGATGGTTTTTCTCAGCACCGAGGACCTCTAGCAGCCCAGGAGAGACCTGGAACGTTCTCCAGTGTTCCAATTCAGAACCACGGGCCAGTTTGGATTCTGTGTCTTTCTCTTTTACAGCCAGATAGCTTAAGGGCCCTTAAAGTACATGAGATGATGAACCGTGATTTCTCTCGAATCACACTCAGGCACACCCATGCAGGCTGTGCACTGCACAACTCCAGGGGACCATTCATATGGACCCTAATATGAACGGTGTCCCCGGGACTTGTGCAATGTGTTCACACGGCACTCAGGACATAAAAGCCACAATGCCTTCCAACACTGCAGTCTACTGATTGAAAGCCACATTGCCAAGATTTTGAGTCCTCTCTCCACCACTGCTGACCTTGAGCAAATTGCTTAACATTCTGCTCCTCACTTGTAAGATGGAAATGTCAGTATCCGCCTCTGAGCTGTGAGGTTAAACGGGTTCACCAGCACCCAGCCTGTTAAAGTAACATTCCCAGCAAGGAGCCTGCACAGACAAAGCACTCAATAAACATTAGCTGCTATTCTTGTTGCTAGTTCGTCAAAAGCACCCTTTCCTGGTTTATTTCAGAAATGACCAAGTTTCCTTGCCCCTCCAGAGCCATGGACAAGGTCCTGGGTCCCAGGCAGCGTTCCTTTCTCCTCTTCACTCTCTCCATCAGGCATGAAACCAAACGCTGGGGAAGGAAGGTTGAGGGATTAGGCATCAGGACACCTGGATTTGAAGCCTGAGTCTTGGATGCAATTTACACGTCTTAGCTCTGTGACCTTGAGAAAGTCGCTGAAGCTGTATATCTATATACCGGGTCTGACACCCGGTGGGGGTCTAACATTGCTTGGGTCTTAATCCGATTCGTGCATGTGTTGGAGCATTACTTGCCTTACCCCATTGCCTCTAAAACAGAAATGACGTTTTTCACTTTTTATGACCCTCTGCCCCTCATGCGTCTTACTGGCGACAAATTCCATTCCCCTCCCCACCCATCATCAAATCCTGCAACCCGAGCTGACCCATGACCCCGTTTCCTGGCCCACAGGTGAATATTGATCACTTCACAAAGGACATCACCATGAAGAACCTGGTGGAACCTTCCCTGAGCAGCTTTGATGTGGCCCAGAAGAGAATCTACGCCCTGATGGAAAAGGATTCACTGCCTCGCTTTGTGCGCTCTGAGTTTTACCAGGAATTAATCAAGTAGTAATTCAGTCGGGCTATGAGAATTACCCTGTGAGTTACTTCCTCCTTAGTAACTGCATTTTCCAGCAGCCTGCATATCCTCCCGTAGCAGCTTCATTCAAAGATACCCAAACAGGGAAAATCCCAGGGAGTGTTGCTTACTCTTTTTGTGCACTTTGTTTTGGATGTTTATCTGCTGCCTGAATGCCTCCTTTCTCAGGGTCTTCTTCCCGTCCCATTCTTAATTAAGTTCTACTCAGTGTGTTCTTGTCAAAGCTAATCAGAATCGCAGAAACACTCTGCTAAAGGCAAGCAAATATAAGACAAGAATATGATATCATTGAATATAGGTCCATTTGGTTCGGGTAATGAATCTCCGCCTAAACTGGTCTGAAAAGAATGTGGATGTAGAAAGACCAATTTCAAGTGAGATTAATTGATCTCATTTGTTGTTTTAATTCTGACCCAGGGGCAGTCACCCCTGTATTTCTGACTTCGGTTAGTAAAAGGTGAAACGAATTTTATGAGGCAGCCATTATTTGATTTTTTAAGCAAATACATTATGTAAAATATCAGTTTTCCCTTTAGAGTGTCTTTGTGTTGGCTTGGAGGTCACTAACAAGAGATATAACCATGAATGTTACAAAATCAATCTGAATACAATCCATATTGATTCTTTCCTTATACCTCTCTCATATTCCCCCACCACCTGGTTGCCATATTCTGTATTCAATCAATGACCTGGCAACGGAATATTTAATAAATGTATATATGCCTCTAGCATTTAGGGCCAATGTTTCAATGTTCAAATTATTTTAAATCTATGTGAGTGGAAAATTCCAAAATTTTCAAATAAAATTTGAAAATCAAATAAAATCAAATAAAAAAGATGCTGTCCAGCACGACGTCCCTCACCTCAATATCAGGAGAGCTACACGCTACGATGGAAAAATTCTGTCAAACTTAAAATGGCTAATTACTCTATGATGCCATCTGTTTGTTTAGAAAATTATAATTTTCTTCAAAATACCAAATTCTCTTTAGAAAAATTAATTTGATTACATATGGAGGCTTTCTAAGTAAGAGTTTCAAAGGAGCCTGCATTTTGCGAAATAATGTGACTTTTTTTTTAGCAACCCATCTTGCCTCCCTATTCTGTTCCCTCTGTTAGTGGATCGTACTTATCCTCAAAGTGCACATTTATGCCCCGATGTACCTTGCATGCAGCAGACTGATAGGCCATGGTATTTTGTAGTAGTTTTTACCTTTGAATTCTGTCTTTCATTATTATAAGTCTTGCTAGATCTTTTTTCTTATCTTTAGTAGATTTGATTAAGTAGTGATTTACATAATTTAGTAATAAGGAGAAGCAAGCTAATCATGTACGAGGCTAAGATGAGGATGTTGGGTTAATTTTGAAGGAAATTATCCGTGAAAGGATGAATAAAATTCCGAAATGCTGAAGGAGAAGATCACATTGGTTAGTCTTGTATTTCCTCCTTTCACATTCGTTTCTCCTCCACACACTCCTGGGTTTTCCATGTTTATGGCCCATTTATTCAGTTGTTTCCTAAGAATATTGAGAGTCAAGCAATCGTGTTACTGTGGTCTCCAGGTGAACTCTGGTTGTGTTGGCTGGCTCTTCTCTGTGTTTGCTCTTTCGAAGGATAGCGTGCCCTTCTGAATGCCTGCCATTTCCCATTCTGAGAGTGGGTTGGAGTGAGTGGGTCCACTGCCAGCAGTTGCCAGTGTGCTAAGAGTCCACTCATAGTTGGAAATACTGCTCCCTTCAGAGACACTTGTCACCAAGCAGTCAATAGCTTGTCCAGATCAGCACTGTGAGCATCGAGAAGTCCTCCCTGCATACATTTGTGTAGAAGAGACACACAACTCAGAGCGAAACTTCCTGGCACCACCTTGCTCAGCATCTGTCTACACTGCCCAAATCCGTATCAAATCTCTAGCCCTTTATTTTCTCATGCAGCTAGAAATGTTAAGAACCTAAGGATCTAGGTGGGTTATTTTCTTGGATGCCAAAAAATTTTTAAGCAGAATCTTAATGGAATTGAAAATTCAAAAACTTTTTATTCACATGATTTCAAAGAGCCAAATGTTTGAAAATACCCAGAGAATGTACTAGATATTACGGAGCTCACCCGGATGGTTGGCGTTATGCAGACCCAGATTAACTGTATTCACGAACTGACTACACACCCTATGTCAGTGGGTAGGACTTGTGAGTGGAGGGTAAGGAGGGCTGAACTCAGGAGGCAAAGGGCAGGAAAAGCACCACCATGAGGATAGACAGTGAAGGAAAAAAAAGAATGAATGCTTTCTAGTCAAACGATGGTGTGTAATATATATCTGCATATACGATTTTAAATTTGTAGTTTACGCACACATTAGAAACTATTCTAACACATGAAGTGATAAAGTTAAAAGGAATACAAGTATCACAACCCAAAACAAGAAAGCAAACATATCAAAATTGCCCCAAAAAAGTTCTTTCGAATCTTTCTAAGGTATTTTTAAACTCAGGAAAATGGAAAAAAAACAAAAACAGTGTTACTGGAAGTTTCCATGATAACACAAAGAAAATAACATTCTTTTAGTTCTGGGAAATTAGAGAAACTGGGATGGTCTTTCCAGGAAGAAAAAGAAATCTGTAACATCTCTTTATCACTCCCTCTCCCTCCCCACTTCCCTCCCCACTTTCTCTTGAGTAAATTGCTGGGAAAGCAAGAAACTTAATGCAAGAGTCCTGTGGTGCTTGGTGCTTTCATTTTCCTCCCTCGTGGAAATGGAACTACAGTCGTAAGTGATCTGGGATGTAGAGAGGCAGTGGAGCCAAACTGTGGTCAATGGGAAGAGGAGTATACACTTCTCGCTCTTGAAGGAAACCCAAGATGAGGCTGGGGAGTGGCCCACCACCTAAGATTTTCTGCCTGGGTTTGATACAGTTTGGGGTTGGCGTCAGTTTAGGGTCCAAATGGACCAGAGTAAAGAGACTGTTGATTCGAGAGGAAATTAAGAGGCTGTGTTTATCTACTAAAGCAGTGCTTGTTCATGTGAACCACATACACACAACACACACACACACACAAACACACACACAGTCCTTCTCCCAGACAGTCCCTTTGAGGTCACATCAGTAACATCAAATATATGGAAACGTTTTGCTCCACGT
Organism: Potos flavus; assembly: GCA_028534135.1. Lineage (NCBI taxonomy): Eukaryota > Metazoa > Chordata > Mammalia > Carnivora > Procyonidae > Potos > Potos flavus. The sequence goes on from CM052893.1 coordinate 53,404,286, forward strand.
GTCCTGCGAACTTTAATTCTCTATCATATAAATTATACTATCAGTAGAGTTCAGTTTTTAGTGCATAATGTGAAAAACTTGGTAAAAGAAATTGTTTTTATTTTTACGCTCTATAAATCCATGGATTTTCTTGGTTGATGGGTTCTCTCTCTAGACTCCATTTCAGTAGGATGGGGTTATCCGTTGTCTCCCGAAGAATAATAGTTGTTCAGAAGTTTCAGTAAAAACTTGACCATCACCAAATCAACGGATACACTCAGAAGCATCTCCTTCCAGGGCTTTGTCAAATTAGCTGTCCCATCGCAGGTTTGATCATGAAAATTATTTAAAAGGCTATCTGTATTTTAGCAGCCCATTCCCTGTCTCTTGGGACTTAGCACCTTTGAGAGATAAAGGCTCAGAGGAGGAAAAGGAAGAGAGGAAGGAAGGGTAGTGGTGAAGAAGGGAATGCCCACACCTATGAAATTAATCCGTTTACTAGGAAACATTCAAGAACAGCTCCCCTCAACTGAAAATCAAACCACTGCTTGCTGTCATCACTATGATTTGCAAACAAGGCATTCTTTGACTCACAATGCAGCTAGATGAGGAAATTCACTTTCAAATCCTAGAGTCTTGATTAAAAGGAAGAACAGACGTAGAGGATTGGCTTTCCCCACTTGGCTCACCTGTGCGGGGGAGCAGAGGGTGGAGAACTGAGTTTCCAACATCCAAACGTCTAAACCTAAGAGCCAGGGAACTCTGTGTAGGTTTGGGATGTGAGGTCCTCATGCATCTCGGTATATCCTGACTGACTTGTCATTAGACCCCTCTGGTTTTCCGGTCTCCATTCTGTTGGACAAGTATGTATGTAACACTTGCTTGGGAGGAGACTCTTCGGGTAACAATTTAGCAACTGCTGCTTGGGTTCAACATATTTTTGCCCAAATAGGGCATGTGACCAGAGCAACTGATAGTCAAGGAAAGGCTTTCCCCAGTATCAGTGAACCATCGTGGAACTGAAAAGATCAGCTCTTCCAACTGAGGACACATTTGCAGCTTTGAATGGAAACTCAGAGCCGAGAGTGAAGGGAAAAAAAATATCTTGGGAATATTATCCTCACCTCACAGTTTAATAATAATCTTCTTATCTTATTTTTCTAGTAGAGAAGCTACACATCAAGCTTATTCAAATCCACTTTAAGAAGCCTCTTGCAAGTTATTTTTGTTTTCTCACTTGAAGTATTTTCCCTCCCCAACTCACCCCTGTACCTCCCTTCCTCTCTTCCCCCTGCAAGAGGAAACATTTAAAATAGAGGAGTCTAATCACAGTCATGTCATAATGGATACATTAAAAGCATTTAACTTCCTGTCTAGAAAAATGCACCAGCTAAGGCATAGGCAAAACAGCGGGAAATGCTGAGAAATTTTCCAATGGAGAGAAGTAATCTGGATCATTTTTTGCTAAAAGTTCTTTTTATGTCATATAGTATCAGGATTTGGGGAAACTAAATTTTTTTCTAAATGCTGGAAACCGCATCTTCAGGAGACACATCCCAGAGACAGGAGTAGAAATGAAAGGTTGAAAAACCCATCTGTCAGCATTTATCCTGTAAGTTTTTCATTTAGAAACAATTGTGTTTATCTACTGACTTTGTAGTCAATATGTTGTGTACTATGTGACTCATACTTCTTGGTAAATAAAGCACCATGTATCTATAACCACGATCACGTATATTGTATTAAATATATACCGGTATAACAACCTCCGTGAGAACTTCTTGACTCCCGAACGTCCTTGGTATGAAACTATGCCTTAAGATAGGCTTTTTTGCCACTGTGCTCCTTACACCACGTGAGCCCTCGATCAATTGGGATGATACTTATCCTAATAAGCATCAATTATAATATAGCCCGACAGCAAAACTCCAAAAGGGAGATACAAAGTGCCCCAGACTCATACACTCTGTTGACTACTTTCTCTTGGATTCAAATGGCAACTTACTGACCTCACCGTTCACTGTTAGAACTAAACACCTTGTATCATTTGGATCCTGCAATAGTGAGTATAGTCATTCCTTTCTCCCCTTGCACTTGTGAAAGGGCGGAAATCCTGGTGCTGGTGCAAGCAGCTCACTTCTATGACCTTCGATTTGGTGCTCAGAGAGTTTAGGTCATGGGCTGAAATTATCCGACTAGGGCTGGGACTGGGGGTTAGGGAAAGTTGGTGTACAGAAAGAAGCCTAAATGAGAGCAGATTTGCAGGGAGAAACTAATGAGAAACGTGTCAGGGAGAGAGAAGGAATGGGAGAGAAATTGAAGAGAATGTCTGTCTTGGTCTCTGACAGTTTATTAGATCTCATTCCAAGTCCCTATGAAGCCGAACGATATTTAATGTAGATGCAGTGGTCCTCAGTCATTTCAATGCCACCCATTCACCTCTATTTTCCTCCGTATCTTGGATGAGGGGTGCCTAGTGGTTCAGTTGGTTGAGCATCCAACTCTTGATCTCAGCTCAGGTCTTGATCTCAAGGTTGAGAGTTCAAGCTCCACGTTGGGATCCATGCCCACCAAAAAAAAAAAAAATAAAAAAAAATAAAATAAAAAAATCCATATATCTATATCTTGGATGAGTTTCTGAGAGTTTCCATTCAAGAATTTTACAGAACATGGACTGGAACCTGGCCAAGCAGCACTCGGAGACCTTGGAGGATCGGAGATTTATTTTACACTGGTGGGCTCAGAAGAGAGTAATCTCTCAAGGTCTGAGCCCCAAGCACAAACAAAGGGGGTAGTTTGTACACTTTTACCTCTGTATCCATGCCACTCTTGAAGCTGTGGTCGGTGGGGCTAGGAGAAAATCTGGAATGGCTCTCGGACCGGGACTGGGATTCCCCTGCTAGATTGGTCGGCCACCTCCGAATACAGATTTTTCTTATCAGAAGTATTACTAGAGCAAAGATCATTGGTACTTTAATCTTCTCCATGGAGAAGTGATGTTCTCAAGATCACTACAAATTAGTGGCAGAACAGACTGCCCTCTCTGGCTCCTGTTTGTTCCAGTAGACCAAAGGAACCACACGTGATCCATCAAAACATTAAGATTACTCCTTCTACCTTGAGTAAAACGGGCTACACCAACACTACCCAAGTGGGGTCCATGCTATCATCTGTCAATGATGCAAGCCGAGTTCTCCAAGCTATATGATCTCCAAGGCACATCTTGCTAATTTTGCATTTTCTAAATCAGCAGTATCTTGAAAAATCAATTTGCTCATAAAACACTTTCCACATACCTTAACTCTTCAGATGGCTTCCCAACACCTCGGTGCATTTTTCATTTGAGTTAGTCTCATCTGGAAAGCTCTTGGTCCAATTTCCATGCTTTTCTACTTCGGGGTCATATTCTACCCTCTCGATGTTTTCACTTGTTAAAGTGGATGAAATTTTATTAGAGAGCAAAGCCTACCAGGAGGCAATCATTGCTCAATCTTTGGCAGCGAAAGGCTCATGGCCAGACTGCCCGGTCTCTTTGTTCTCTTTCCAAATGACTTTCACCACAGGAGAAGACCGAGCTTGAGGCGGCAGATGAGGGGGGGCATGCCCTCTTACAGGGGAATTTGGAAGTCTTAGCTATGTCTTGAAGAAGTGGTGCCTTGTAACTGCCACTGGAAGAAACTGCCTGGGACATGCGACATACAGACCCGTGCCTCACACTGTCCTGTCGAATGCCTGAGGCCTCTGTGCTTCCAAGCAGAGTTCTTGGGAAACAGAAGACTTAAGGAGGAATTGGAGCCCAGAGGCTTTAGTGAATAAGGGTAAATGGACCTTGATGTTCCTTTATTTCGTTTAACTAAATATTTATTTTGACTGCTTTTTATTTTTATTTTTTAAAATATTTTGACTGCTTTTTCATTTAGTAATTAAAGCCATAACTTTTTATTTTTAAGATTTTGTGTCTTTATCTGAGAGAAAGAGAGAGAGCGCAAGCAGTGGGGGAGGGGTTGATGGAGAGGGAGAAGCAGGCTCCCCGCTGAGCGGGGAGCTAAACATGGGACTCAATCCCAGGACCCTGGGATGGTGACCCGAGCCAAAGGCAGACGCTTAACCAACTGAGCCACCCTGGCACCCGTAAAGCCATAACTTTTATATCTTCTTGAGTTTCTCCAACAATTATACTGACGATGAGCAGAGAAGTGATAAAGGAAGAATCGGGTTCAGAAAATGTCAGCCCTAGAACAGACATGACAAATGTTGTCCTACATGCAGGATGAGAGTGCGGTCTTCCTCTCTCCTTGAAGGTTTTCTTCAGCTGAGATGCCAGCAGCTGGGGGACAACCCTTGAAAGCAGAGGGGGCACCCCCTTGCCCGGCCGGGGAGGTAAGCCGGATTGCCCTGGGGGGTGAGTCCAGCTGTCACACACGAAAAACCACCCTGCCATCCTAAGAAATTATTCTTCCCAATCTTCATTTTAAAGATGAGGTCATTGAGACCCATAGATGTGAAATGATTTGTCCAAAGTTACACATCTGGGTAAATGGCATACATCTCACAGATGAACTGATTCCCAATCTAGGGTATTTTTCCTATGGAACAAAATTCATGGTATGCCTCATTCACAGATCTATAACCGTGAGTGGTTTTAAAGTTGATATCAAAGAACTGTTAGATACCAGAGAAATGATAGGGTAGGGCTGGTCCAGAAAAGCTGTGCTTCCCAACAATATATGCCTCTCCTCTATCTCTGTAAGAATTTTCTCAATCAAATGTCCTTTGGGGTTAACAAAGTGCTCCTTTTAAAAGTAAAATCTCCTGTTAGAAAGTTATCAGTTACTCTACGCTAATGTGAATAAATCCAATAGGATGACACACAGCCCTGATTTCTCAAAAACTTCCTGAAGACAGCCAGAGGGAAAGGGTATTTTGATTGCGGGGAAGACAGTTTTGGTTGAGGAAGAGAGGTCTGTCTTTTATAATCTTATTTTCTGAAATCTGGTCATCCCTCTGTGGTCTACGTGATCCCATTCCCTGATGCACCAGGTAATAAGTAAAGACTTATGGATACAGAACAGTCTTTTATCCTATATGATATTCTAGCAATTATTGTGCATTGTTTTACTCTTTACTGGGATTCAAAGAACTAGCAATGTCATCAGGCTAAATTTCTCAACTACTATTTGCTATTTATCCCATTGTGTTAAGCACTGTCCACATATAAGTGTTTTCCCTTAAATCCAAATTCTCCTAAGAGGAATAACACAGAAAATCTTTAACAGCTTTAATGACCTCAAAGACACAGCTTATCTGATCATGTCACTCCTCTTGCGATTTATCTGATCATGTGTATTCCTATTTAAAACCTTTCAATGGTTTTTCATGCTCTTCAGCCTCCCAGAGGCTCCAGATCCAGGAGGAGAGCTTGTAAAGACTACATGCTCCCTTCACTATCCATTGATTCACACCTCAAATTTCCATGCATTAATTCCAATGGTCAAGTTTGCAAAGCAAAATATAAATTTTTCTTAAAATTAGGTTCCTGACTTTCTATTAGCTTCTCATTTCAAATATTTTAAATTAGATTAGATTACAGATAACATTATCCCTACTCTTATATGAATGCCCTCAAAAATTACTCTTAATCTTAGAAGTTTGTTTTATCATTAAGATCTTGATTGTCATTATCCTAGAGAATAGCATCCCAGATCCTTGGCCTAATAGAGGAAAGTCTTAAATCAGCCAGCCTTCCATGATGTCTCACAGAACTCCAAATGCACCGTGCTGCCCCATGCTCCGGGCCTCAGTGAGGCAGATCCTTTTACTATATTCTCTTTATCTCACTGAGCTAACACGGATGCATTTTTAAAGAATTAGAGCATAGATACCATCTTCCCTGGACACTTTCTTCACACCCATCAGATCCCGCCTAACAAAAGTGGGGGACATTCCTCTATTCTGTCATGCTGCCACTGAAGACATGTCCCTACCAGTTGGCTAAGGTAATTGTGTGGAATCATTAGGGAATATTCTTCTTTGAAGAGTGTTGGAAAAGCAAAAAGGTCTGGTATTTTAACTTCTGGAAAAGTCTGGACATGAGAACTTCCAGACACCTCTTTCCTCCCAAGTTCCTAGGATAGGCCCAGGCTTAAGGAGATTTAAATTCTTGTGGCTTGTAACTATGTCCTTAGGAGACAATATCCATGGAACATCTTGGCTCTGTGACTTTGCTCCTTTTCTGTACAGGTAAGTCAGAAACCTCTCATATGAGTTCTTTATCCTTGCACATCCCCAGCCTGCTAACTATCACAAAATAGTGAAAAGAAATGAGTTCTTCTTGATTATTTTATGGCAGGTAACTCTTGTGACTTTTCGTCCTAATACCATTTAATGTTAATATCATTTTTGCTTCACTTTAGCAGCTGGGCAGGTATTGGAGTCTAATCTTATCCCTTTGAAACTGTACTTTATTCCTGTAAAAAGGTTTAGTGCATTTGGATATTGTATGTCTCTCATCTGGACAAATTCTTCCCAGTCAAGTCCTTCCAGAATTACTAAGAATAGATAAAAGAAGAAAAAGAGGGTATATTTTTAGCCGTGTGAGGCACCTTCTATTTTATTTATTAGCTGTCCATAAAGTGTCTGCAACATGAAGATAAAGGCATTTGAAATCCCAATGAAAGCATTTATTCAGATCTTAGCTCCTCAATAGGCAACAAGGTTATAAGAGATTTCAAAGATACAGATGGCATATTTTGGTAAAAACTAAATGAATGTCCCTTTGAACTGCAAGTGCAGACTTCGGAAAATCCTAGATAATAAAAGCCTAGATAATACTAGGCTTTAGAGCTAGAAAAAAATGGCTTTTCTAGTTATAATCATCATTTCTCTCTAGTTGGCTCAGTATATGTGGCTTAGAGTCATGAAATTTGAGTTGTAGGCTAGGTTCTTCCTCTATTCCATCTTAAGCAGTGTAAGTAATTCCCTGAGCTCTGCTCATCTGCAAAAATGGGGCTACCTAGATTTTCCATCACAGAAATGTGATGAAGAGTGAATGAAATACTATGTATGAAATGATTTTGCAAAATAAAATCTGTAAAATAAAATAAAATCAGTAAAATAAAATCTCAAATCCCCTTTTGGGTCAATTTGCCTCCTGTTATATCTTGTTGATGTGAGTCATCAGGAGCCTAATCAGAGAAAGTAGGCACTTCTTCAGGTATGACCAGGAGAGACAGCAATATGTCCTTAATTCTACCCCATTGCCTCTTCCCCCAGCCAATTCCCTACTGTGATATGGAGAAAAGTTGGGGCCGTTTTGTAATCTTTGGTGTCCTTATGTCCTGAGAATCTAGAATATAATTTAACCAACTGGCAGAATCAAGATCGGTTAACTGGTCTACCAAATATCTACTTGTGCTATGTTGGTTTCTTCAGTACCATGGTCTTCTCCATGACCTAATAATAACTAATGTTTGCGTAGCTTTTTCTTACCTTATTTCACTTGATGGTTACCATAACTCCATGAGGTAGTTAAAGTAGGTAGGATTAAAATGTTCACTTCAGGAGCATCTGAGTGGCTCAGTAGGTTAAGTGTCTGCCTTTGGCTCACGTCATGATCTCAGGGTCCTGGGATTGAGCCCCACGATGGGCTCCCTGCTCAGTGGGGAACTTACTTCTCCCTCTCCCTCTGTTGCTCTCCCTCTGCCACACTCTCTCGCTTGTGCACGTTCTCTCTCAAATAAATAAAGTCTAAAATAAAATAAAATAATAAAATAAAATAAAGTAAAATAAAATGTTCACTTCACCTATGTTAAGTCTGAGCCTCATGAAGTCTAAAGGACGTGACCAGGTCACACAGTTAACATCAGCAGAGCTGAGTCTAGACTATGGGCCTTCTGGCTCTGGTTCTGGAGCTCCTTTTTTTATACTAGACCGCAGTATGCTGTTAACTCAGCACCGGAGCATCTTCTCGGGATTGGCAAAAGAGTGAATGACCATGAATAATGTCTATGTGCTCTTTATTGAAGATTCATGGATGAGCGTCTATGTATATCCAGAAAAATGTGATCTTTCCTTTTAAGTTCTTTTCTTCATTAACACTAATAAAGTCACAGTTTATCTAAGTAGGTAGGAAAAAGAGAAGGATGCAAGGAGTGGATACATAAAGATTTTCCTTTAGTCTGTGGTCTGGCTTATTTACAAAGCCTCTGTCTGTTTCCTTTGTTTAAAAAGGTGTTTGATCTCAGATTACAGCCAGCGGGGCCATCTGGTACCTTTCCCCAAACCTAGAATTCTTGGCTAACATCTGAGGTTAGACTTTTCATGTCTTCTCTGAAAGCCTGAGAGTAGTTCCTTCTACTCATCGTCTATTGCTTTAGTGTTTAGTGACTTCTCACATCTGCAAGTTTCCTTTAAATTTTCAAATCATTTCCATGCATGTGATTCATTAGCTTCTCACTTCCAGTTTCTTTTCCCTCAGAGTCTTTGTAGCTACTACTTTGCCTCTGGTGTTGCACTAGCCTATTTTGGGATTAGGTTATATCATTTATTCTTGGATTTATTCCTTCCTTTTCTTTTGAATTCCTCTTTTTCTCTTTCCTTTGACTCTTCTACTACTTCCTTCTAATTTTTGTAATACAGCTTCCTTCTGACTCCAAATTTAATTTGCTCCCATTCTTGGTGGATAAACACATGATTTTATGACACAAGAATTTTTAGTGCATTCTATTCTTATGAGGAACTAACACTCAGAGTCAGTGATGAGCTCAAGGTCACGCGGCTAGAAAGGGGCCAAGTAAGGATATAAGGTAGTTATGGATACTGAACTATGTGTTTTCCTTTCCCCCCTTAACTTTCTTTCTTCTGGTTTTAACTTCGACCCAGGGTGTTTTATCCTGAAGAAGGCCTGGGTTTTCTCTTTTATTTCTTCAAAGGCATATAATTCCGTGCACAGAGTGCATCTTCCGTGTCCTTCCCCCCAGCATGTCCAGTCCGTGTGGATATTCCACACCTCTGTGGAAACCCACTGAATCCTACCCAAACCCAATTCTCCCTTAACAACCACAGACCATCAGCTAGGGGTCCCTGAAGAATTCGTACTCGTTTAAGCACAAGGAAGTAAGAGGCGATGATAATAGCAACCAGAGGTTACAGAGATTTTCTAAGACAGCCGGCATTCCAAATACCCTATTTTGTCTTTTCCCAAAAGTACACTTGTCATGCCACACTTTCTGGTTTGGGGCTTAGAAAATATACGTACTCTAGCTAAACTGTAATTCAGTCCAGACAGACCAGCTTTGTGTAACTCTAGTAATGTTAAATCAGCAGCTGTAGAAACATTCATTCCTAAGCGTCAAAGGACAAACAGCTGAATTTTCTAGATCCCGAAGGATCACTGGAACAAGTCACGTAGTGCCGAAGACATTTTCTCTTAGAAAATGGTGGTCTAGTAGGATGAACACCAAGATCCTGACCTGATCCTGATGAACATTATTGCTTATGAAGCCTTTGGCTGCACTTTAGGCGAAGTCAGGGGCTCCCTGCTCCTCTGCACATTAACACTTTGTTCTGGACTTGATTATAGCACCATCGCAGCTGTTCAAGATACACACATTCACTGTGCTCTATGCGCCTATGCTGGTTAGCAATGTGAACATGAACTGAACCAAGTCCCTGTTCTCCAAAAGGTTTGGGATCTAGTTGGGGGGACATATTGCATAAACAGGATTCCAAAAGAAGGTGATAAGTGGCATGCTACAGATCATGAATGTGCAATCCTCGAAGGAGCATCAGCTCTGCGTGTCCCAGCAAAGTGGGAGAGTCTGATCCAGTACTCAAACCACGCTATCCTTTCCTTTCTACCTGGATAAGCTCACCGAGCAGAAGCTGCACTGCAGGCCAGCACACCTGTCCTCACTGCCAAGCGCTCCCCCTTCTCCTTACCTGCAGAACCTTGCCTCATTCTTACGCAAGGGAGCCTTTAAGACTCAGCGGGAGGGTCGTTTATTCATGAAGACGCTCTGACCATACTCCCTTTAAAGTAAGATGGATTCTTTTGCTTGGTAACTCTCTAAAATAATAATAACATAAAAGTAATAACATACTTATTTGTACTAGATGCTATACATTTTGCCACATACGTTCTGTCCACAATAACCCCAAGAAATAAACACGAGGTGCTTGTTACCACTCCTCTTTGGAAAATGAGAAGAGAGGCTTCGTTACTTGCCAGTGGGTGGAAAGGTGTGCTGTATACATCTAGACTAGGAGCCCGTGTCTTATTTTGTTGTGTAACCCCAGGATGTAGGACAGCTCAGAGCCTGTGATAAATTACATTCTTAAAAGTATTTGTGAGGGACGCCTGGGTGGCTCAGTCAGTTAAGCAGCTGCCTTCGTGATCCCAGGTCATGATCCCAGGGTCCTGGGATCGAGTCCTGCATCCGGCTCCCTGCTCGGCAGGGCGTCTTCTTCTCCCTCTCCCTCTGCCTGCTGCTCTGCCTACTTGTGCTCTCTCTCTCTATCAAATAAATAAATAAAATCTTTAAAAAAAGTATTTGTGAAATAAATGAAGGAAGGAAGGAAGGAATGACAAAAGTGAAGCTTGCTTGATCTTCCCGCAACTTTGTGCGGCAGGAAAAGCAGATACAATGATCCCCATTTTACAGGGTCTCACAAGCAGAAAGGAAAAGATAAACAAGTCACAATTCCCAGTCCAAGACACGTAGGCTTCCACGCCCCCTCCCCACAGCAGCACCTCGTCGGATGCCTTTTCCTGACCCTCCCACATGTCCAGATGCGGAGTGGAATTACACTTAGTCATGTCAAAGCTAAAAATCAAGCTGAGTTCCAGGATTTCATTATTTGTGATCTCCTCCCTCTAGAACATTGAATTTTGTGTTCATTAATCACAGTCAGCAGCCACACACTGCTCTCAATTCTGGGTTGTCAAGAAACAGCCCTGGCTGAAAAGGATCTCCCTAGTACAGACCAGCTGACATCTGATTAAAACACTGTTGGGGCCTCCCAGTTCTGGCTACGAGGTCACAACTAAAGGAAGGATTAGAAACATGTTTACTACATTTTATGCACTTTGAAAAGGTAATAATCGGCAACTTGCTACTCCCGGACAACTGGCTCCAGGATTTCTATCGCTGTTTACTAATTTTATGGCAAAATTTTCCCTAAGTTGCACTTGAAATTCAAAGCAATTTCATTGGGTACGGTGAATCCTATTCTACAAAAATTCCTATAGAGAATTAAAAATCTCTTATAAGGGCGCCTGAGTGGCTCAGTCGGTTAAGTGTCTGTCTTCAGCTCAGGTCATGATCCCGGGGTCCTGGGATCGAGTCCCACATCAGGCTCCCTGCTCAGTGGGGAGTCTGCTTTCTTCCTCTCCTTCTGTTGCTCTAGCTCTCTCTCTGTGAAATAAGTAAATAAAATCTTTTAAAAAATAAATAAAATGTTCCTATAATTCAGAAATAAGGTTATATCAGTCATTTCCTGAAATTAACACCTCAGATGACAGATTCCGTTAGGTTTTTTGTTTGTTTTTAATTATAATGAGATAAGATATATGGTGCAGAGCAGAGGACTGCATCTTCTTGCTGTCGTGTTGGGAATTAGATGTGGGTGTAAAGTGGAGGAGAGCAAAATCAAGCTGCTACCACGCGCTTGAGCAGAAATCCACAGGGAGAGACCAAAACCCATGCTTCTGATCCTGGCGGTGTGGATCAGAAGATCCACAGAAGCCGGGACCTGACTTAGCAAGTGGAGCGAGGCAGAAGGAGGATCCAGGGTCCACCAAGCCAAGAGGGAGAACTGACATAGAAGCATTTATTTGGGCTCTCAGAATTACAATTTGGGGAGCACAGATTCGGATAGCAACACAAACCCTATCCCCCTAGGGAAAAAAAAGCCAGCGTTTTTTGTTTGTTTGTTTGTTTGTTAAGACAAAGGAGAATACCTGTATATGTTGTTTAGAAAGAATTTTGATTGGTGTTGTGGCAGAAAACCAATCTTGGCGAAACATCATTGATCGCTAGGGCTCTCCATAAGCAAAAGTCAGCTATTGGAGCAACTTGCAGATGTTCCGACAGCGTCCTTGGAATATTTGCCATTTGGCCCAGTTCAGAAGTTTATGGTTCCATCATGGGAGGACATGCACCTCCTTAATTAATGGCCTCTCAGCTCTATGTTAAAACCCCTTGACATAAGTGACTCCATTTTGTTTCACCTGTCACAAGGGTTTGGCATAGCAATTGCAGGTCCAGCTGCTGCTTCAGCCAAAGAAAGCAGAGGACAGATAAATGACCATGTAGACGAGCTCCACCTCCACCTTTCCACACAGAATCTCTCCCGCAGCCCACTCTAACCACAAGCATGCAGGAAAGGGAATTCTGGGAAATGTAGTTCACCTTGACCAAGGTGATCCGTTGCAAAACCACTACTTTTCACCCCCTTGTCAGCTTGGCACCCATACCCATTTCCTGAAACCACATTTACTTTCCATACAAAGATAATAACAAAGTCATGCTTCTGCCTAAAATTACAGGACCATCCCCAAATGCCTACGCTTTCCCCAGAAGAGGACACAAAGTTCCTCTTTGTCTTTGAGTGATATTCATTCCTATCCTGGCGGGTTTATGTATCCCCTTTAATATCCCATAACTTGAATACGGAAACACAAGTTAATTGCCATTAGCACATCTTATGCTAATATGATGAGACTGAGACCGTGGGAGAGGGGAAGAAAGTGTAAAAGTTACATTGCTTGGAATTCTGTTCATTAGCAAAGTGCCTTTCCCACGGCCCTTCACCTGTCCAGATGGGGCGGATGTTACTTCTATGTGACGCAGAACCATCTGCAAGCCAGGCTCAAGGCTTTTCTTCCTCAGTCCACCGGCCATGGGTAGAGCCCCAAGAGATAAGAGATGTGGGCTGAGAGAGAGAAGATAATGTAGGAGAGGGGCCTTGAGCATTTGGGTACTTCCTTATGTTGCTTTTTTGTGCCTTCGCAGTGTGCTGGAGCCCGATCTCATGTGTTACTTCCTTCTGATGATGAAGAGCTGCTGTGCACGTCTAACTGTATGGGTTGATAGGTCAGATGATTCCCAGGTCATGAGGGGAAGCTTGGTTCACATGGCCAAGCATTCAGCATCTCCTAAGGCCTAGTAGCAAACTATAATGTGATCTACAGAAGATGGCATGAGCGCATCAAAACCCCAAAGGTCTTCTCTGTGGTTAACTTAAAGGGCCCCCAAAAAAGGCTCCCAACACTATCTCTATCTACCGCTGACATTTCAGGTACCATGAAATCTGCTGGGTCATTTGGTCCAAGAAGAGCCCAAGACAGCCAAGATAGTCACATGGTTAGAGTCGGCATTTATAACTACATTCTTCCACTATCCACTCCACATTTCCACTACCTTCAACGAGCATTTCAGTTGGTTGTGGTTCTTAGCCAGAGGGGATGGCTCTGAGCCTTCATTCCCAGAATTCATGGCAGCCTAGACCTATTACAGAGCCTTCTCTTATTTTAGGCCCCATTCAAAACTGCTGGTTTGGGGGTTACTCAACGAAAGGCTTTATGCAACATGCCCAAATAAAATATACGTTGCCTCGAAAATCCAAAGAAACTCATTAGCATCATGCCTTTTTCTTAATAGTTCAAATTTTATAATTTTAGATTGTTCAGGTTTGAAGTAGGGAGTCAAGGTTCATTATGTTCCCCATAAGGATATTCAAATTTTCAAGCAACATTTGTTGAAGATTCTTTCTTTTTCCCACTGAAATTTCCCACTTTCTTTGATGTCTTTGTAAAAAATTATTAACCATAGAGGCATGTATATATTTCTGGATTCTAATTTTACCAATTATATATGTCACTAGGATAATAAACCATTCTACTTGGATTACTGTAGTTTAAGAATAATTCTTGAGATTCTGTAAGATAAAATAAGTCCTCTCATCTCATTCTTTTTGTTTGAATTTGGTTTGATTGCTCCAGAGCTTTTGAATATCCATATAAATTTTAGACTCAATATGTCAATTTATATTTTATAAAAATTGTTGTGAAGTTAATTGGGACTGTTTTGGATTCCCAGATCCAACTGGAGAAAAATGACATCTTAATAATAATGATGCTTCCAATGATGAAAAAGGTGTATTTCCATTTATTGATTTTCTTTAATTTCTCTCAGAAATGTTTTGGGGGTGCCTGGGCGGCTCAGTCGGTAAAGTGTCTTCCTTCAACTCAGGTCATGATCCCAGGGTCCTGGGATTGAGCCCCACATCAGGCTCCCTGCTCAGCGAGGTGTCTGCTTCTCCCTCCCTCTCTTGTGCTCTCTCTCTCTCTCAAATAAATAAATAAAATCTTTAAAAAAAAAAAGAAATATTTTGTAATTTTTAGTAATGAGAATTAGTAGGCTTTTAGTTAAATTTATTCCTAGTATTTTTAAAAATTTTAATTTCCATAGTTTTATTTCTAGTGTTTAGAAATACAATTTTTATATTCATCTTGCATCCTGTGACTTTGCATATTTGTTTTGGTTTTATTTTTTTATAGACTCCTTATGTGTGCACAATGACATTGTCACAAATAGAAATAATTTAACATTTTCCTTTCTGAGTTATAAATTTCTTCTCTTTCCTTGATTTATTCTGCTGGCTAGGAGCTACAGAAAAGTTCTGAATAGAAGTAGGGAGAGCAGTCATCTTTCCCTTGTTCCCAGTCTTAGTGTGATATTAATTATAGGATTTTCATTGATGCACTTCATCAGATGAAGAATTTCCCTTCTATTCCTCATTTATAGAGTTTTTGCTATAACGGGGTTTTTACTTCTGTCAATTTTTTCTATATTAATTGTGATGGTCAGTTTTTTTTTGTTGTTGTTGTTTTTTGCTTTATTCTGTTAATATCATGAATTACATTAAGTTGGAAATCCTCAACAGATCTTGGATTTCTGGCAAAAGTTCTACCTAGTCCCGATGTATTACTCATTTGATGCATCACTGTTCTGGGGGGAGCCTGGGTGGCTCAGTCAGCTGAGCATCAGACTCTTGGTTTCCATCCAGGTCATCCTGTCAAGGTCATGAGATGGAGCCTTATGGGGCTCTGAGCTCAGCGGGGAGTCTGCTTGGGATTCTCTCTCCCTCTGCCCCTCCCCCACCACGTGCTCACGCGCTCTCTCTCTTTCAAATAAATAAATGAATCTTTAAAAAAGGTACATGTCACTATTTCTGAACTGCTACTATTTTATTAGGGATTTGTACCTATTTTCATGAGGATATTCTATAATTTTCTTTTTTCACAATATCCTTGAGTGGTTTGGGGATTAGGGTTATTCTGGTCTGCTAAATCAGTTGGAAGGTCTATTTTCCTCTATCATCTAGTGAGTTTTCATGAGATTAGTATTATTTCTTCCCCAAATTCTTGATAGAACTCAACAGTAAAATCATCTGGGGCTGAAGTCTTTTTTGACAGAAAGAAGACTGTTTATGTTTTCTTTTTGTTCTTTGCCTTTTGTATTTCCTTTTTCTTTTTCTTTCTTTCCTTCCTTCTTGTTTGTTTTTGTTGTTGTTTTGTTGTTTCGACGGCTGATCTTATTTATTTGTTACTCTTACAACATCTCCTTTCTGACTGGGCTCAGACTCAGGTCGAAGCTATCGGAGAAGACAAGACTTTTCTCTTGGCAATCTGTTCCTGGCATTTTTCTTTGTCCTTCATTCTCTTGATCAAAAGTCTAACATATTTTGCACCCTCTTCCTTATTTTTCTTAGTATGCTATTTCTTCAGAGCAATACACCCATGTTTGTGTGACAGGACACGCAGAGCATTAAGATGCTGAATCCAGGCTGCTTTGGTCCCAGGTTCCTTATCTTCTTTGTTTAGGGGTTTGCTTACAACATACTTATCAACCATTTGAAATTTGTTAAAAATTTTGTTTTGGCCCAGCACATGATTTATGCAGTGAATATTCTCTGTGTGCTTGAAAAGAATGGCTTTTGGGTTTTCTCTTCCACAAGTGGTAAGTGGGGTAGGTTGCTTGATAACGTTGGCCATAATTTCTATACTTTTACAGATTTATCTGTTTATTCTAATTACTCAGTGATGAATGGTAAAACCGCAAACACTATTAGTCTACTTTTTTTCTGTCATCTTTTGCTTCATACATTTGAATCTCTATTATTAGGTGTACATACATTTAGGATTGTTATGTCTTCTTGCACAGTCAAGCATTTATTATTATGAATGTCCCTCTTTTTTCCCCAGGGATATTTTTTTGTCTTGAAATATACTTTACATTATATGCACTCCAGCTTCCTTATAATTAGGGCTGGTATAATTAGGGTTGGTATTCTTTTTCCTCCGTTCACTTTTATATTTGCTCACATATTTATCATTTTTGGCGAATGAAGAGCACCAAAAATTTATTTAGATGAGTTATTTGAAGAATTTGCATTTGCATTTCTTTTAACGGATATCCGCTAGTAATAAGTCCGTCAGCTTTTGTCTTAAAATGTCTTTATTTTGCTTTTACTTTTGATGGATATTTTCTGTGGAAAAAGAACTTGAAATGGAAATGTTTTTTGCCTTGTCTTT
Organism: Potos flavus; assembly: GCA_028534135.1. NCBI lineage: Eukaryota > Metazoa > Chordata > Mammalia > Carnivora > Procyonidae > Potos > Potos flavus. Next base: position 53,420,862 of record CM052893.1, read on the forward strand.
TGGTTTGAATTACCTCTTCTAAGATGCCAGCCGTCAATCTTATCTTTGTTCTCCCGTATGTAAATTGCCTCTTTTTTTCTGTATATCATTAATTTATAGCTCTTTTCCCCTGATGTTTACTTATCACTGCGAATGCGACATTTTTGATAGTCTGAATTATGTTGTCTTCTTTTTACGAGTGTTGAGATTTTCCTGGCAGGCAGCTAATTTGACGGCAGATAGACTCTCTTCTGTGGAGACTTGTTCAAAGCTTTGTTAAGCCTTGACAAGGACTATTCCTGCTGAGCTGGATTAGGCATATTCTTCAGCCACGGTCCTTCTGGGGTCTCAGCCATGTATCTCACACGTTCCGCTAGGATCGTTTGGGGGGTCGGAACTGCAGTAGCCCTAGCATCGTGTGAGCTTCCCAGTAGCTGTGCAATCATGGCTTCCCACTAACTCTCCTGGCAGTCCCGCACTGTGTCTTCTTGTGTAGACAAGTGTGACTAACAATCCAACGAGCCTCCTTTGCAGCCTCCTTGAGCTCCTTCTTTGTACGAGTACCTCTGAAGTACCCGGACCTGCAAATCGCAGCCTCTGCGGACATCTGAAACTCTATTTTCTCTCCCTTCCACTTAGCAGAATCACTCTTCTGCTTTGATTCTGCTTTACTCAATGGCAGTTTAGAAAATGCCCTTCAGTAGAAAGCTAAGTTAAGCACAGAGCTCAAATTGTGCATTTCCATTCTCCCCAGGACCACAGGGTCGCTCTCTGTATCCAATACCTGAAAATGGTTACTTCATACATTTTTGTCCAGTTTTATATTTGCTTATGACAGGAAAGTAGGGCTAGTACCCGATTTTCCAGAACAGCGTAAATTGGAAGTCCCCATTATGTTTTGTTTTTGTTTTTACATCCTGGGTGATTTTTTTTTCTTCTTAAATATGCGTATAATAAAGTTCACTCTGTGTTGTGTTATTTTACGAGCTTTGAGAAATATGACAAATGTCCTCCATCATACAGAGCAGTTTCATCACCCAGAAAATTCTTGGATGAAGGCCCTTTGTAGCGCAAGCTTTCTTTCTCCTCCATACCCTGGCAACCACTGGTCTGTTTTCCATTGCTGTAGTTTTGCCTTTTCCTGAACCCAACCAAAAGTTAGACTTTTGGATCTTGCTTCTTTCACTTTGCAAAATGAATTAAAGATTTATTTCTGTCGTTGCATGAATCAGTAGTTTATTCCTTTTTTTTTTTTTTTTTTTTTACTGAGTGGGATTTCATGGTACAGATGTGCCACCGTTAATTTATCTATTCACTTCTTGAACGTCCTCTTGGTTGTTTTCAGTTTTTGAGCAATTATGGATAAACTTGCTATATACATTCATGTGCAGGATTTCAGTTTTCAATTCATTTCTGTAAATACCCAGTAATGGAATTGTTGGGTCATATGTCAGTGTATATTTAACTTATAAGAAACAGTTTTCCAGAATGGCTGTTCCGCTTTGCAAGAAATATGAGTTCTTGTTCTCCACATGCTTACTAGAATTTGGTATTGTTGGTATTTGGTTTTGGTTTTGGTACTGGCTCTTCAGTTTAAGCCATTCTAACAGGTGTATAATGGTAATTCAATGTTGTTTTAATTTGGGGTTTCTGCATCTTTTCATATGCTCATTTTTCATGAATACATTTTTAATAAAATCGTTTTGAGTGTTACTTCTCTTAATTTCGCCTAGTTCACTTTAAGGAAAAATAAGACGGAGGGGCAGTCAAAACGAAACCCTTTTTTCAAAACAAAACCACCAAAACATAAAACAACTCTCTTCTTTTACCTACATCCTCCTCCAGATACCTGAAAGGGTTTCTCTTCTCCACAAACTGATTTCTGGTCTCCTTCAAACCTGCTCCAATCAGGCTTTCATCCTAACGACTTCACTGAGCTCATTCTTGCCAGGATCATCCCTTGACTCCCACACCGTGAGCTAATGGTAAACTTGTGGATATCCTCCCCTTCAAAGTCAGCAGCATTTGACACCATTGGTTACTTTGTTTACTTGGGTTTTAGTCCACATTCCTGTCTTTGTTTCCAACTGTCTTCTTAGTATCCTTCTTTGATGCTCCTGACTTTCCAGTTAAGGAGTGCCCTAGGGCCCATTTCTTAGACTTTCTACTATTAACTCTGGGACTGTATCTAGTCATGTGGCTTTAAATACAATCCATAGGTGGACAACTCCGGCCAGTTTGATTTCCAACCTTGACCTCTTCAAGACACATCCATTCAAGTAAGTTCTTGTTATCTCCACTTAGATGATATAATAAACACTGAAAACTTTAAAATACTTTTAAACTTCAGTTCTCTGTGGACATAAACATTTTATTTTGTTACCATGAACCTATCAAGCTAGATGTCTATGGCTCCAAAGTGAAAGATTTTCTTCCCCTTCTATCCTTCAGCCTTTCAGTCCCCCTCTCTTGGGAGCAATCAGTGTTGTCATTTAAAAAATATACTTCCAGAGATAGATTATACATCTATAAACAAATCCATAGATTTCCCCTTCCCCATTTATATAAATGCTAACTTCCTATTTTGTACATTTTTTGTACTTACATATATATCATCTTTAACAGTACATGTGTCAACACGGATCTATGTATCTCATGCTATCTTAATTACTAGAGCTTTAGACTGTATTTAATAAATTCTAAGATGCACATTTATCTGTTTTATTTTAATGTATATGATGATGGACCGTGACTCATAATCACCGTCGGCCAGGTGGTGGTCATGGTGTAATTTACTCTTTCTGAGCTGATACAATTTTGGTCATAGACATTTTTATTGTAGTCACTTATATTGAGTAATGAGCACTATTACTAATACATGTGTACAATTGCCACTGAAATGTTTTGTTTAAAAAATATACGCTATTATTTGTCATTGAAAGGAAAATTCATTGCATATGAATTCATATGCATAAGGTTCTGAAAACAGAGCAGCTGGGCATAAAGTTGGTATTAATGAAGAAATATTCTTGGTTGGAGAAATGACTATAATTTCATATGTTTTAAAAAATATAACACCAAATTGTTAGTAGGGCCCAATGAATTAAGATAGCCACAAGTATGCGGTGCTGTTTTTCATTTGTTTATTGAGATACATGCAGACGTTTTCTTATCACAAACAAAGCGATTCATCTGAAGGCAGCAAAAATGATCTAATTTCAGAATAGATGAAAGAAATTCAAAAGCGATGAGTGACTGGTATGACTAATTAATGCACTACGTAGATTATCATTAAGACGTTTCACAGCTTAGAGTAGCTGTGTTTTTTCTTTCTCAATGGCACATAAATAATGGTGTACTGTGTCATCTCAGATTTGATGAAATAAGATAACTAGTATTGATGCCTGGTAGAGCAGCAGGTTCCCATTCTTTGTTGTTTCCTTAGAACTATGTGGACTAAGAGTGTTACAGCACGATATTGTGAACTGAATGCACTATGCCGTACTCCAGATCTCCAGGACACATTTATCTTACATAACTAAAACCTCGTACCCTTTGCCTAATACTCCCCATTTCCTCCTCTCTCCAGCCCATGGCAGTGACATTCTATTGTCCGATTCTATTACTTTGTCTATTTTAGATTCCTCAGATCTGTAGTGTCATGCAATATTTGTGTTTCTATGTCTGGTTTATTTCACTTAGCCTAATGCCCTCAAGATCTGTCCATGTTGTTGCAAACAGCAGGATTTCCTTCTTTTTTCTGAGACTGAATATTCCATGGTTTGTATATACCACATTTTCTTTATCCATTTATCTGTCAACGGACATTTAGCTTGCTTCAGTGTCCTGGCTATTGTGGATAATGTTTCAATGAACACGAGAGTACAGAGAATCTCTTTTCTGAGATACTGATTTCACTTCCTTTAGGCCCATTAACTATATTTTATAATTATATGTAGTCTTATAAAAATAAAATTTATTGAAATTTGTTAGGATTCACTTGATAGCCTTGCACATAATAAATTTTTGCAGATTTTCCAAGATGGCTTAAAAAGAATGTATGTTCCTCCGGTTTTGGCTTTGATGTTCTAAGCCTACAAGTGTTCACATGTTTAAATTGTGCTTTTCAAATCACCAAATTTTTACTTATTTGTTATTTGTATGATCAATTAATTACTTGGAGAAGGACCATTTATACATGACAGAGTAACTTGTATCACACTAAGCCTTCCTCTGAAAGCAACTATAAAATGTGGAAGACATAAAAATATATGTGAAATCATCAAAGAGCACCCAGAACAGTCAGATATTGAAGGACACAATTCCAGAGTGAAGGAAAATATATTGAGGTTAAGGCCCACCTTCATCCCCGTTGCTTCCTATCTCCTGCCCGTTAGAATCTTCTGGTTCCTGGTATGGCACATACATTCCCAGGAAAGAGTGGTAGCCTAGAGTTTTTAGCAGTGTCACTGGGCTGATAAAAATTAGAGGCAGCCAGAACGTGAGGGGCCAATATCACGAAGGGGAGAAAAGAACTTCAGAAAGATGAGTCTAAAATTCAGAATGCAATTTCTCCTGTGTCAGTCGTGGAGTCCTGTGTTGCACATGCCTGGAATGGAGGCTAAGAAGCCAAGCTAAATGCACCTGCCAAAGCAGAGATTTTGGCAGTGTTGGGAATTTAAAATAAAGCGTGTCACATTTAGAAAGACTTTCTAACTTAAAATTATGATCTAATTGTCCAGTGATTTTTTTTCTCATCCTTTTACAGTTCCATTCTTTACCACTAAAACTTGGATTCTTTTGGATTTTATCCTGGCATAAGGTTCAAGTTAGACTTTATTTTTTGCCATATGGCTCTCCATGTGTTCCCACGCCAATTATTTAATAATCAGCTTTCTGCTACTGATTGGAGATGCTGCTGTTCCATTTATGAAATTGATGTCTTAAAACAAATAAAACCAAAACCAGAGTCAGACATATTTTCTCAAACTCACCTCTCCTCTCGTGCTCCCATTTTGATGAATATCACTACTTACTCGTTGACTTACACCGGAACCTTAGACTTACCTTTTACTCCTTGTTTGTCCATGTCTTGTGTCCATTTCTTTTACTGTCCCATTGTGTCACCTTCAAAAATGTTGGAATCTGGCCGCCTTTCATCACCTCCATCTTTACCCTCTTGCGTCTGGACCACCGGAGTCTTCTTGTGAGCTCCTACATTAGCCTCTTAGTGGTTCCTTTGCTTCCCTTCTCACCCTGCTTTCTTCGCTCATCCTATTCTATTCTCCATACTGCACCCGAAGTGATCCTGTGAAACATAAATCCCTGGGATGACCTCCAAAGTCATTATCATGACCTTACACGACCCAACGTCCACTTTCCAAACTCTTTCCCACCTCTCCCATTCATTCTTCACTAACCATCCCACTCTCCCTCAAATTGCTCACAATCTTTTCTCTAGGCTTTTGTGCTTGGTATTCCTTGCTTTGTCTGTTTGTCTATTTGATTTGTCCTGCCAGGTACCCCCTTGGTTCACATCCTCGGGCCAGTTCAAGTTTTCCATCAGCTACCCCTTTCTCAGATACCCGATCTAAAAGATCCCCCTTGTCACTTTCTGTTCACTTACTCTGCTTTGCTTTTCTTCACTACTATAGGAAATTATAATGATTATCAGTCAAAGTATTTGTCTTTCTGGGCCTCGGTTTCAACTTCTACAAAGCAGAGATAATAACGGCTAAATTAACAGCAGTAATTAAATGCTATCATACTTGCCAAAGCACTTTACACTTCTGGAGGTACATAGTAAATGCTTCGAGTCATTCCGGCTCATCTTATTATTAGGAATTTTGATGAATTTAACCACCAACTAGTTATTTCTCTCTTAGCTTCAGGGTAGCATTTTTCTCTGCTGTGGGATTGCTTTCAAGGCAAAGTAAGAAATTCCTAATCCTGCTGCTGCTTCTTGAACGACACCCGTCTGCCAATTTCTCCTCTGCCTTTATGACTCCTGGCTCAAATCACAGGTCGGTTCTCCCCCAAAATCTCATCATTTATTAATTACTTTAGTGGGAATTATAAGTGTCCTGAAGGGAGAAATTTTATCCTCTCCTTTTCACAATTTGTAGAGGATGAGGCTATGGAAAGTGGTTGGCCAACATTCATACGAGGCAGCAGGTGGCAGCGAGCCAGAGGGGAGAGAGAAAATAGAACCGTTCATTCTGTAGAAACATCTTATTGACTTCTAGATAATACCCAGGGTTATGCTGGGTTTGCATTACAAATGCCACTGTATGGAATATTTTAAAATCTAGTTAGTCATTCTTTCCTAAAAAACTGTCATGTGTCCTATTATTAAACTTCCACATTTTGGTGTTCAGCTTTTTTTAGAACTTCCCTTCTCTTTTGGGTCATTTTCATTTTCAAAAACTTGGGCCCTTCGACCATGCCTGCCTTTTCCTTCAGTCTTACACAACCTATTCCCTTAAAATCTGACTATGACCAGAGTTCCGCTCTTGGCAGCTTACACCCTGTGCCATATTTAAGAATAAAATCTGTTGCTAAAAATAATATAGGTTTGAAAATGAAGGATGTATTACTACAAAACTAATACTTTAAATCAGTGAAAAATTTAGGTGCAAAATAATGCTCCACAAATGCCTAAATGCACTGTTCTCGAAGAGGATTATACTACATCTTAGACAAAGTAATCTCTCTGAACCTGTTTCCTTTAAAAAAAAAAAAAAAGGTAGGATAATTACTATCTGACCTACTAACCTTCCAGAAAGAAGCCTACATAAATGTGAGTGATATATTATTAGCAATCTTCTGGCTCCCTTCAGAGTCTTGGTTCAGTTTAGTTGAAATAATGAGTGGGGCCGACAAAAACAACAAAACTTGGAAGAAAGAGAACCGTATTTCGGTGGAAATTGTTTCCATTACATTTGCCAAAATATCAAACTATGAGATAAACCAGGACTCAATTTCTCAATAGGCAAATCAGTTCCCTCGAATCAATGTTTTGTTTAAATAAGGATAAGTAAAAAACTGCTTATCACAAAGAAAACATGCAGATCTGCTCTTAATTTCCATCATAGCTTAAGGTCAGGCAGAGTGACTGAAGAATGTTATGATTTCCCAAAGCAGATACTACTTCTTTTTTTTCCCGCAAATACTTTTATTTTATTTTTTCAGTGTTACGAGATTCATTGTTTATGTACCACACCCAGTGCTCCATGCAATACGTGCCCTCCTCAATACCCACCTCCAGGCTCGCCCGACCCCCCACCCCCCGCCCCTTCAAAACCTTCAGTTTGTTGCTCAGAGTCCACAGTCTCTCATGGTTCATCTCCCCCTCCAATTTCCCCCAATTCACCCATCCTTTCCTTCTCACAATGTCCTCCATGTTTTTCCTTATGCTCCTCATACAACTTCTTATTGAAAATTTGATTCCCATCTAGAATTTTCTAAGTCTCCAATGAGAATCCTTGCTTCTTATCATCACCAAAATGCCCGCTTGTATTTACAGTTTCCTAGGCATTTTATGTTTTTTCTTAAAAGTTTCATATATTCTGCCTCTTTCAAAAAAGGCATGCAACAAATAATATAAATAAATTCCCCTCCCCTCTTTCTCCCTCTCTCCTTTCCCTCCTTCCATCTTTCCTTCCTTCCTTCCTTCCTTCCTTCCTTCCTTCCTTCCTTCCTTCCTTCCTTTCTCCCTTCCTTCCTTCCATCTTTCCATCCATCAACAAACATTTCTGTCAAGCACTGGACGAAAAGATGAGGAAGTACACAAATATGAGACGTGGACGTGTCATGAGGAGAAACTATGAAGGGTTTCAATAAAGATATGAAGGAAATGCTATCCGAACACAAAGAAAACTTAGCCAACCCCTCCCTGGGGAATCCAAAGAAAAGTGGCACTGAAGCTAGACCTTAATTATTTAAACAATAAAATAAAATAAACTTTGCTAGGTAGAAAGGGGGAGGGTCGGTCCAGACTGGCGGAGCAGCGTGGGCCAAGAGTGGCTTCACAGAAAGGTCCGACAGGAGAGGGGATGCGAGGCGACCTCCGGGTCTGCTCCGGGTCAGAGGTGCGGTGCAGAGAAGTTGGCTGACTTTGGTGGACAGGCTGCTGCACCCCTCTTCTCTCGTGCTGCAAACACTTGTCAGAGCTGTTCTCTTGTGAAGCGTCGGCCCACTTGCTGTGAGCCTAGGGCACATCAACTTCTTTTAATCTTCTGCAAGGTTATTTCTTCTCCTTTGATTTCTCTTTACGTGACCTCTCATTCATTGAGTTATTAGCGTGGTCTGTTTCAAAGACAGTGGATTCATAGTCTATGGAGAGGGGTAACTTTGTTATAGTTCTCTGGAATGGAGAAAAATACAGATGAAGTTAAAAACAAAAACAAAAACAAAAACAAAACCCTGCCAGTCTACCTGGGAAGCTCGGCTAGTTTGGCCTTATGTCTAGAGATTAAACTAACTTACTTTTATAGAAGGAAGAAAAGGGACCTCTCATGTGCCAGGCGAGGAGGTGTACATATTATATCTGATTTTCAATCCCAGTAAAATAGGAAGGCTTTTTAGCGGCCTGGGAACCACAATTTGGTCCCCTGCTACCCCCTTCCCTCACTGCCAACTGTTCGTCCCATCCCCCTCTGCACTCCCGTCACACTGGCCTTCTGGGCTGGTCCTTAAATGTACAAAGCACACTTTCCCTCTGCCCAGAACACTCTTACTTGAGGTAGTCATGTATCTCTCTCCATCACACACTTCAGGTCTCTGCACAAAGAAGCCTTCTGTGATCCCAGTACGTAGAACAAGATCACCTTCCCCTTCATCATATTCTAACCCTTTCCCTGACTTATTTTTCTTCTGCCAGTGCTTATTCCCACTTGGCATATCATGTATTTTTAGTTGCCAGATTTTTTATTGTCTTTGTCTTCTCCCAAGAGTTGAAGCACCGTGAGAGCAGGCACTAGTCTATCTTGTGTCTAGAAATAAAGTGTCTAGAAGAGTTGACATTTAGTAAGTCGTAATAAATATATCTTAAATAAATCTGTTATGTTGATACTATTAGCAACATCTTACAGAAAGTAAATTAAATTTCAGACAAGTGAAATAATTTGCTTGATGTTCCATGACTCATAGGGCACCTGGATTGGAATACACGATGTCTCCCAATGTGATGATTTTTCCATTAGACCAAACTTTATTCCCTAAAAAATTGCGTTCTGTGAGACTTATCTTCAGATAGAGCTAACATATTAATGTGCACTACATTCTCCATGGTTCTGAAATGTAGAAACCAAATCCACTGTAGCTGGTTTAGGCAAAAAAATGGGTTTATTGGTTGTTCCAAAGAGTGCACAGACTCATGGGCAGAGCTAAGTTTCCAGAAATGACTGCTGAGTCTACACCAAAAAGCTGGCCTGCCAAGGAGGTACTGCTCCCTCTTGCACTTTCAAGGAACTGCAGAATCAAAAAACCAGTTGCCATGGCTTCTGGCTTCAGGGCAAGACCATGTCTGCCATGAACAGGAAGCTGCTGAATCAGGAAAGTCACCACTAGGTTCTAGATCCAGAACCACAATTTGCCACTATCAAGCCAGCAACATGACTGCCCTATATCCTGGTTCTCTCTCTGTGTAACTCCATTCTGGATCAAAGACTCATACAAGACCATCTGATTAGTGGAGCTCAGATCACACTTAGAATTTTCCTGCAAAGGGAATTGAGGAGTATAGTTCTTTAGCTTTGCATGCTAGCAGGACTGGGCGGTGAGTTTTAAGGGGATCAGAACTGTTGTTGACTGAGCTAGTCCACTATCCTACATTGGGCACTGTTAGAGCATGACCTTCTTCAATCTTCACAGCAACTCTGTAAGGCAGCTACCATTATGTCTGCTAAATTGATAAGGAGATGAAAACTCAGAAAGGGATTTGCCTAGAGTCACTAATGGGGTCATTTATTTAGAGATTCTTGTGCCTTCTTCCTGGAGTTTATCAGTGTCCCCTTTCCAGTTGCAGAAAAAGCAGCAGCCATTGTTCTGTTCAGGGCTGAACACTTTAAGGTTAGGGAGTCTAAGGATGCTATTCTCTAAATGGAAAACCACAGAAGGTACAAAAATGCAAATCTACGAATCTACTCCATAAATATCTTGCTGACTAATAGTAGTGTTTTAAAGGAAGGGAGAGGTAGTTTGGGGCTTTCCTCATGTAAAGGTAGTATCTTTGTACACTGCCTTAATAGTGGTCTAGTTCCCAGCTCTGCAGATATCAATTTTTAATTTTTATAAATTCTCTTGGGGTGACTAGACTCTCATTAATATTTTACTTGGGGCATATTGGTTAACATTGAACCAAATTAATAAAAGATGGACTTTAAAGCAGGTGAAAAAAGAATGGACCGCTAAGTAATATTTATGGTGCATCGGTGTGTGACATGAGCTGGTAGACATTTACTTATGAATTTTTATTACTTCCCCCCAAAATCTGGCAACCAGGGTTCCATCATTGAAAAGAAGGAGAGCTAGAAAGCTTAACAGCATGGTGCCACATCAGTTTGATGTGCCTAAAGAACCATTAATTAAACCTAGAAACGGGGCACATCTGAAAAGAAGTTGTGAATGTGCTTTTGGCATCATGGAATCGAACGGAATCAAGTACATAGAAAACCCAGAAAGTTCTGATAGAGTTGTATTGATAAAAGTGCTGTGCACCTAGACAAAAAGGTGATTCGTATCTAACACATAAAACAATCTCCATGTTCCCAATTATCTACAGGCAGAAAGCAGGTGAGAAAGCTGCTCAGGGCAAAGAGGGCAAATTTACTGATGCCTTCTGCAGAAACAGCCAAGGAGTGTGATGGAAAAGGAAGAACCTCCCAGAAGCTGGTCTCAAGAACTACGGAAAACAGTGGACCAACATCTAAGAGCAGATTTGTTCTACCCTCAGTGGAGAGAGACTTGGCAACATTTGTTCAGCATGTCTTCAGTTTCTCTGGACCGGTAACTCTTATGGGTATTTCATTCTTTCTTTTTCCAGCTAGGAATATTCATTGCAACTTTTATGTCCATATCCCATTGCATATCGAGTGCATGAAGGGCAGATTAATTGTCCTGTAAGTTTATGGATCTATAAAATAAGATAACTTCATCTGAACATGAAGGACATCGAGGGATTCTGAACTTTGAGCTTGAGGCTGCGATTGAATAAGACTTTTGAAGATCTTAGACTGCAGTGAGTATATGTTGTGTGGAAGAGATATTAAAATGTGAATGAGAGGTGGAATGTGACAATTTAAATTACTTTATAGCAAATAATCACTCCTTCCCTTCTACTAGAGGCAAAGTGTACTTCCCAGAATGGCTTCCCAGCATGGCTTTCCCTATGTGACTTTTTAGCCAATGTGATGTTAGTTGATGCGATGTGAGGACAGACTTGAAATATATTTGCACAATAGGTCTTGCCATCTTCCACTTCTGCCATCTCCCTGAGAAAAACAAGATGTGGATTGCCTACTGGCCAATAAAGATAGGAGGTAGGTATATGGAAAAGACCTAGATACAACCTGCAACCTGAGGATAAGCCCAACTGTGCCTTGTTTAGGTCGGAGGACCCTCAGTCATTCCACAGATACCCGGAAGAGAAAAAGTAATTCTTGTCTTAAGTAACTGAGTTTCAAATTTTGGAGTGGTTTGTTATGCATCAAAAGCTAACTGATTAGAAATAAATGGGAATTTTTAATGTCTTGGGGCACTGTCTCCATGGGTCAAGAAAAATGAGTAATCAGAAAGATTGCTTGAAGTACATATGTGAAATCTAAATAAAGAGAGTTTGGGAATTTTATATAATATTTCCACCTGCCAGAACACATTTCTGCCAGTGACGGTGTTATCAACAGTGACCTCTGGCTTTAAACAACGGAAGTCAACTTTGGCTATTTGAGAAGATTCAAAAAGAATGTTACAAAAGTACTATACAGTTTACAGAATTGACAGAAGAGCCAAATAACCAAGCTTTGAAAAGTTTAGGACCAGGGAAGGTCTCAACAGCAGGAGTTCAGGGACATTTTTGTTCTTCAGATTCACATGACCAGAGTCTGATTAGCCTTGCTCATTTCTCGTGTCCAGTTGCATGGGGGGGAGGGAGGGCCGTGCTCTTGTGACTGGTAGTCCCACCGGGATGGGACTTCCTACCTTCCCCATACAGAATGGGGAAGGACAGTTGATCATTAGAAGTCCTCTCACACCCAAATGGCCTAGATAAATTCTCATTCTCGTATTCTCAACATTTTCCATCAGTCAATTACCCCAAGATCTCGATATTAAAATATTACATCATGTCCCAGCTTGCATCAAAGTTGCATCCAATCAGGAGATGTCTGAACTTCTTTTAGAAACTATTGCTTCATCCTAATGAATGATGACCTATGACTACATAAAGGCATTTGTGCACTGAAGGTTGTTACCGTCTACTTTAGAAATAACACTTTGAGTTTTATACTTAAACTTCAAAGTGTTTTTAACTGAGGTCACCCAGTGCTATAGTCATTCCTTATAGGTCTATCAATGGCACCTTACCCCAGGATATCACCCAGTGCTTTTCATGGGTTTCACAGCCCCTAAGTACTTTCTCAGGGCACCCCATTAAGTTCCAACTTGCCTTCTGTGATGCCAGTATAGGTGGATCCTTTTGAAAAGTTCCTTAAAATACTTTCCCTGCTTACCTCTAAATCTTTCTCTCAATAAATTGTGACCAGTCTCTGGAAAATAGGGATTATGTTATCCATTATTTGTTCTTGTTTTCTCAGGCTGTAAGTAAGGAGCTCTTTGTATTTGGGGCAGCGGAGGGAGAGAATATAAGTATCCACGCGGGCCTCTATAACATTGTCTTCGCTTTAATTATTACTTTGTGGATATGAGCTTCAAGAACTCTCTGTCCCTATTTAAAGAACTGAAGGTGAAATTGAGAAATGTTGCTAACAAGAAAGGATGATAATTTGCTCATGGCTAAATGACCCGGGTAGCAGGCATTTTTCATAAGCATGACTCACTGGAGATTAAACAAGGTCTGCTTATCCTCATTCCATCACTGGCCCCATCCCTTTCCAGATTAAAACTGATGAACTATAAGCCATAAAAGGGATTTATTTGAGCATAGTTCCAATTTTAGCTTGTAAAGGTAATAAACTCCCTTTCCCTCCTCAGTCTATTTTTCTGGCTCTCATTTCCTCTTGAATGCTGATGGATGGAAAGGAAAGCTTCATTTTAATGTCTCAAGGTCTTAGAGCAATCTTGGATGATAGATACACCTAGGTCTTCGTGGTAACAATATTGGCTTCATGATTGTCGTCTGCTGTTGGAAGGACAAAAACCGATGAGAATGAACTCAGCAGTATTTTGCCAAAAAGGACAATGTTCCTGAGTGGGTTTCTTCCCACCTTGGAGTCAGCAGACCTCGTGGAGAAAAAGAACTGATTAAGGAACAACCTGTCACCTGAAAGAATCAACGTAACTGCCCAGTGTTGCCTAAAATTTATCTCAAACAGTCCAGTTCCTGGCAGAAGCTAATCCAAGTAAAGAATGGCTAAACACAAGAGAGGCCAAGGGACATCTGCTTTATTGGAACCACTGGAATAGCTTTCGTCCCAGTGATCTGTGAAAGAGAAATTCAGCTGACCAATTCACCTTTTCCAGTAAAGCTGGCTATCGGACAACAGCTCTTAATTGAACTGTGTCTAATGTTCTCTTAACTGACTGTGCAATCAGTGTGTACATTTGAGCGCCAAGTGATTGCCAAGCACATTATGTTTCTGACTTAAATATACCCTCCTCACATATTCTTTTCTTCCATTGGCTTCCTTATTCCCTGATTTGCCAGTTTTTTCTCTGAAATTCTATTTTCACAAACCCATAAGGAATTAAATCAATGGACATTTCTGCCTCTCTTCCCTCCCTCCCTCCCTCCTTCTTTTTTCCCTTCCCTCTTTTCTTACTTCCCTTCTTCCTTTCTTTCCTGCCTCCCTCCCTCCCTTCCTTCCCTCCTTCTTTTTCTCCTCTATTCCTTTTTTCTTTCTCTCCCATCCTCTCTTTTGTTATTTCTTTTCTTTTTTTTTTTTTTTTTTTACATTCAATTCCCTTTATTCAGCAAACAAACATTACGGAACATCTACTCTGATCCACAGAGCTGCAAGGGTTTAAAGTATCCTGTAGTGAGACAGGTAAGTCCCAGGTGAGTTCCAGTATTTGCATGAGAGACACCTTAATGAACACTACATTTTGAAGTTATCTACTTGTGAATAAATGACACATATAAAACAGTTGCTCATCACTAGTCTCTATTCCTACAACTGTTCTAGGGCTATGGGTTATAAGAAGAACCTTCCATATGAGGTCTGCCTTCAAAAGCCTTCTTCCTTTTTTAGAGAAAATAAACAAGAATTTAGGAAAATACCCAAGAATGGCATACGGCCGTATAGAACTGACTTTCATCGAAGTTGTGCATATTGGGGATAAAGAAGAGAATCCGTGAGAACAGTTGGAGTCATTCTTTTTTTCTAGAAGAACGAGACTTCACTTGGACTAGAAAATGCAGATAGGAATTTGAAACAGGAGGGCGACAGAATCTGAAACCAGGTCGAGAACAGGGAACAGAACGGCGAAGGTAACAAGAAGAGAATGAGTTGACTTCCGGTTATTATCTCCTTCTACCTCTGGGTCTTCCTGGATTTAAAATTTTAGAGCAGTTTTCCAACCTTTTCACTATAATAAGTAGAATTCACTGATCTTTATTCAGACCAGAAACTCCTTTATATGTTCCTGATGTATGTATATTCACAGCTCTCCTCCTTGATAAGTTGAGCATATTTAACTGGTGTTAATCTACTCCCAGTCTACAGCCATCGTTAGCTTACTTTTTGTCCTAATAGATCAATTACATAAACATTTAATAAAGAAAACCTCAACCCAACATTTCTCACTGCACGAATGCTCTTTTTGCAAACAGTCTGCTTTATGTCAGTTTCTCGAACTGTTTTTGCCTCACCTCCTCGTAAGCCCACAGGACCCTGTAAAAAGCCAGGTGTGTACTCTCCCATGGTAGACCAGATACCCTGAACAAATCTGCCGTAAGAACAATACCCAGTGCCGGATAACACATGAAGTAAGTCTTGAAAAATACGTTAGTGAGTTGGCATGAGAATAAGGAATTCTCGAAAGCCAAGAAACAAAGTAGAAGTGTAAATCCAGAGAAATATCAGCAAGTATTGAAGCTGACTTCCTTTTCGAGAACATTTCTAAACTCTAGAGACCTTGAATTTCCCTTTGGACTATAAAGTGGATTGCAGAATGAGTAGCTCGTTGTAGTTTCACTACATATTAAAATAATTTTTCTTTTTCTTATGGAAACGAGATATAAGCACTACAAATGTTTTCTTATATAAATGAATTACATATTGGGGAATAATTTGGTATTTTATGTTATGTTCTTTTGCTCTACCTTTTCATTCTTAATTTTTAATGATATGAATGCAGTCACATCATCTTTGATATTTGGTAGGACAAATCTGTCCTCACTGTTCTTGTTTTTCATACTTTTTTTTGGCTACTTTTTTGATATTACTCCTTCTATATGACAATCAGGAACATTTTATGCAATTCCAAAAACATCTTATTGGGATTGTAATTGGGATTGCATTACATGTATGGATTAATTTAGGTAAAATTTATTTTCAAAATGGCATTGAGTCTCAGCTTCTTGCTGCATATGCTTATTAAGATGTTTATGGTTTTATTCACATATGTGTATTTTCTTATTAAATGTATTCTTATTAAATGCATTCTTAAATATAGTAAATGGGACATATTTTATTTCCATCTATAAGAATTCATTGGTAGAGGAAAGAAAAGGCTATTAATATTTGAAATGCAAAGCAAGTTACTTGACCAAATTTTATTAATTTTAATAATATGTTATTGCATCTTTGGGATTCTGGGTATTCAGTTTTATCATGGATAAAAGATAAAAAACATCTTTTGCTTATTTTTCTTTCAATTCGCTATATTCAAAAATAAATTTTGTATGTTAAATGTAAATGCAAAAATACTAAAAAAATAAAATTTTGTAATTTTTTTTGAAGATTTTATTTATTTATTTGAGAAACAGAGAGTGAGTGAGAGAGAGAGAGAGAGAGTACAAGGTGGAGGAGGCACATAGGGAGAAGAAGAAGTAGGCTCCCTGCTGAGCAGAGAGCCCGGGACCCTGGGTTCATGACCTGAGCCGAAGGCAGACGCTTACCCGACTGAGCCACCCAGGCATGCCCAAATAATAAAATTTTAAAGGGAAAATGAACAAACTGGCTTAAACAGATCGTTGTACAATTCTGGGAGCAGAAATAATTAGCAAACTGGAAGGCAGACCTGAAGAAATTATTCGGAACGCCAGAGGGAGAGTTGAGGCATAGGACATAAGATGTAAAGATCAACGTGTCTAAGGAATTCCTGAAGAATATAAGAGGGATAATGGGGCAATCATCAATAATCAAACACACTGTATTCGAGCATTTTCCAAAATTAATTAAAGATTTTATCTATAGTTGAGCTTGTCCAAGTAATTTCTGGAATGAATAAACCTATAACTAGGAAAAATTGAAGACAAAGGGAAATCTATAGGCAGATAGGAAAAAAACCCACCCAGATATCTACAAAGGAAAAAGTTCTTACACTTATAGCTGACTTTCCAACCACAAGATTGGACTCCAAGGTCATGGAATATTACCTTTCATGGGTTAGGGGGAAATAAACATCCAATTAAATTATGTTTCCAGTGAAATTTTCTTTGAAGAATGAGCATAAAATCATTTTTTATTGAAAATTGTCAAAATCACAATTTTAGACTAAAATAATTTTTTTTGCTTAGAGTATAACTTTCACAGATTTTCCCTAAAGGAAATCTGAGGGCTTTATAACTAAGCAGAAGGAAAATAATCCTCAAAGAAAGGAGTGGTGAATAAAAATCCTGGTATGTGATACATATTGATTGTACAGGAAAATAATAATATTCAATTTTGGATACTTGAAAAAAAAATAAAGTTAAAATAATGGACAGCAACGCTATGTGTGTTGAGATAGTGATCATCAAAGGCAAAATAATCTAAGGTCTTTGAAATATGCAGTTAAGGGGTAAAATACTGATTAATGTTTGGCTGTTATGCATGTTAAAGTATACAGAATAACCTCTAAAATAATTAGGACAGAAAATTTATTTATTTACTTGTTTGCTTGTTTGTTTAAAAGATTTTATTTACTAATTTGTCAGAGAAAGAGAGAGAACACAAACAGGAGGATTGGCGGGCAGAGGGAGAAGCAGGGTCCCTGCAGAGCAAGGAGCCCGATGTGGGACTCGATCCCAGGACCCTGGGATCATGACCTGAGCTGAAGGCAGACGCTTAACCAATTGAGCCACCCGGGCATCTCTGGACAGAAAATACAACTTATAAAATAATAAGTGGTAAATAATTAAAAAGAGAAAAAACAAGCAGGGGAAAATTCCAAAAAAGTGGTAAATATGAATCCAAACAAATCAGCAATAGGAGTATGCATATTCTACTAAAATATTTAAAAGAAAAATATTATCAACTAGATATAAAAATTCTATTTAAATTGTATCTTAAAACAAATCTATGGGATATAGATAAGAAAAAAGTTAAGAGAGCATACATAAATATAATTTTAATATTTTAATTTTTTGCACTATGCTTAACATACAAAATTTATTTTTGTATATGGTGAGAGAAAAAATCAAAAAAGATTTTTTTAATTTTTATTTTTATAATGATATGTACCTCACAGGTAGTTATAAATGTCAAATGAGCCGGCGTGGTTTATGTTTAATATGTTGTGCTCCATTTCCACTATCAGTGTGAAATCCTGAGCAGAGAGGGCGCTTTACCCTCATCTCTCAATGACTGCATGCAGGCTACTCTGTCTGCATAGCTTCTGGGTACAGGTCATACAGTGGGGTTTTTATAAAGTTTATTTTGCCAATGGGGAATCCAATACAGACAGTGATAGGAACTGACCTACTTGATACACAACCTCAGATTCCTGGTTCTGAGCTGGGTCCCCTGGATCAATGGTTTCCAAGCTGATTATGTATCAAGATCATTAAATGTAGATTTTTTTTTTTAAGGTATCCATCCCCCAAACACCAAATCTTTACAGTTGGAGCCTGGAATCTGTCATTTATATAAATGTCATTTATATAAATGTCATTTATATAAATCTGTCATTTATACATATAATTTCTGCTTCAGACAAGATTTTTCTTTTGTTCTAGATCAGGTAATCTATAACTGAGTAAAAGTTCACAAAAAATCATCCCTTTACGAGAGAGCCATTTCGAGGTGATTATTGAAAGCAGTAAATTTGGGGGGAAGAGTCATTATAAGTCATTAAGACCCAAAGAGCTCTGGATTCAAACTGACCTTACTTTAGTCCTGAGTTTGTTGCTTATTGGTGGTGAGATCTCGAGCAAATGAGTTGAGTGCACTCAGCTCTGAATAGCTATATTAACCAGCAAAGTGGAAATATTGGAAGAGTTGAATAAGGTGACACATGCAAAGCACAAATCCTAGTGGCGGGTTAAACATCAGCCCTCAACAAGGGAAAACTATTATTATTACTTAAAAATATAGACTTAATCATTTACCTTTAATTACCATCCCATAATTAATTTTTCCTTTAATTTTTAATTTTTTAATTTTTCCTTTGTTTTATATGGGCTTCTCTATTTCAACTTAAGGTTATTCATTGGACTCAAATTTCCTATAGTATTTCATCCTGAAAGATCAAGAGTGCTGTGAGTTTATTTTTAGTACTGAAGTCATACAATCCCCAACTTCTCAATTATCAGTGTGCTGGAGAGCCATAACTCAGGGAACAGCATCGGAGGCAGGTGTGGAGACTGCCCCACCTGCCATCTAAAATTATTCCATGGACTGAGTCCAGACATCAGTGGGGATGCAGAAATTAAGGAGGCAGCTGAGCAAGCTATGTGGGCATGCCAGCAACAGTACTAGTCTAGATTTGGTTTGGTCTTAGAAGTCCTGATTATCACTCCAAGGATAAGAGTATCTTGCGTAGGTCGGGGAAGAAGGGTCTAAAGGAAACATGGAGTGGAGCGTGAGACAGCTGGAAGCGAGCTGTAAAAATTTTACAAGAAACAGAAGAGGCAAGCGGAAATGGGAGCATACCAAGAAAAAAGTGAGATTAGTAGAAGGAACTTTCAGAGAAGCATTTTTTTGAAGGAAGAGTGGTCAATTAATCCCACTTTTCTGAGTGATCACCAAGTAGACAGAATTCTAGGTTTGTGTGAGAGAGAGTGTAGCAAAGAGCATGGGTTCTGGGACCACATTGCCTTGGGACCAACTCCTGGTTCCTCAGCTTATGAGCTGTGTGATCTTGGGCAAGAGACTTGCCTTTCTGTGCCTCGGTTTATCACCTCTAAAAGGAGACTGATAAATTTTAGTGCCTCTTCTCCATAGGGTTATTCTATGCAATAAATAAGTTCATACACATATGGAGGTATTATCAGCAGAGAGTAAAAAATAAATGTTAGCTATTTTCTGCTGTGGATATAAATGAGAAGGTTGTATGTATCAAAGAGCATACGAATTTTAGTTGTATGTAAATCCATATAAAATATATGTAAGTTTTTGCTGTATGTATAGAACAGATACAGAAACACATTGTTCATACTCAATCAACTTCTTTTTTTAAATCTTCTTTTCTCTGTAAAGTGGCTTCAATCAGCTCCTCCTGACTCTGGTTATTTCACCCCCAAACCATAGCACAAGGCTGGAGGAAATATTCCTGCATTTTCCAAAAGGAAAATGGTGAGATTACAGTAAAGTCTGAGAGGCTTATGTGAACACTCAATGAGTGGGACGTGTTTAGGACATGGCAGGGGCCTGACGGATCACTTTCCTATTTGCATCCAGGGGTATGTAAAACCAAAGGCAGTCACTCGGTCAACAAATAGTCACCTTCCATGTATTAGGCTCACTACTTGGTGCAGAGATTATAAAATCAAATGAGACACGGTCAGTAACCTTGAGGAATTGGCCGTGTAGTTTGGGAGACACACTCATAAATCACCAGTTAAAGGACACTATACTAGTAGCACTGAAAACATGACAGAATATCAAGGGAAGCCTTGACATCAGAGAAACCATAAAGTCCCGTCAAAGAGGGAGAGAAGGCTTCTCACTGTGGATAGGTCTTGAACTGAGTTGAAAATAAATGGTAGGAGGAGGCTGGATGAAGGAGAAGGATGGAAGACTGGGTTAAACAATCATAAGGGGTGATTAACAACATGCCCCATTGGGAAGCACAAATCATTACACCTGGATCAGAGGAGGAGTCATCAGAGATGAGGCCAGGAGGCTAAAGAGAGTTCAAAATCATAAAGAGTCTCAAAGCTCGCCTAGAGAGTTGAGAGCATTGAGGATTTTCAGCCGGAGAGGGAGAGGTCAAATGTGTCTCTCAGAGCTGACCCGTGTTTAGGCGGAGTGAATCAGAGGGTATCAGACTGGAGGTGGAGAGACCAGAAGGCAGTCAGCCTGGCCACGTATGACGGTGGCCCGGAGGAGGGGCCTACCATGGTCACACCAGTAGAGAGGCAGGAATAGGCATTGAATGATTTCACCCAGAGGCATTCTGCGGAGCAGGGTAACTACTGGGTGTGATAGAGGGAGAAAAAACCAGGGGCGATCCTGCAGTTTCCAGTTCAAAGGGTCCCATGTAAGGGAGGGTGTCTCCAAGATAAGAATTAGAAGAATTGATCTAGAACTTCTGAACTGCTCTAGCAGTTGTCCTTTCTAACACCCCAAAGTCTGGAATTCTTAGCAATATGGCAAGGGTAGCAGGAAGTACCAAGTCCTACAGAGGCGAGATGGGAAGAGAAACCTGGAGGCAGAGAGCATACAGACGTGGCGGTCAGAGAAGGAAAGAGCAGCCTTGTCTTGGACATGACATAGCTAGGATTCATTTTCTATCACATGTGGTTACTGTTGAGGGGACATCTTTTTTTTTTTTAATTAACATATAATGTATTATTTGCCCCAGGGTACAGGTCTGTGAATCATCAGGCTTACACATTTCACAGCACTTACCATAGCACATACCCTCCCCAATGTCCATAACCCAGCCACCCTCTCCCTACCCGCCCC
>CM052893.1:53442170-53562742 GCA_028534135.1 Potos flavus
GTTTGGCTATTGTGGACATTGCTGCTATAAACATTCGGGTGCATGTGCCCCTTCGGATCACTACATTTGTATCTTTAGGGTAAATACCTAGTAGTGTGATTGCTGGGTTGTAGGGTAGCTCTATTTTGAGCAAAGTCTATGGAGCCAAGACTGCCTCGACTCTGTGATAAGAGGGAGTCAGAGCAGTGGCAGAAACAGAAGAATATACGACATTTATTTTCTGCTTCCTTCTCCAGATTTGGCATGGGACAGACCGGAGACTGGCCATGAGCCGTGCTCTGTCATCGCCCTGCTATTTCTCATCACACAGCTTTGTGGATCATTAATGTGTTTACAAGCGGAGAGTTTCGTATGAAGCATTTATTTACCCTTATTATTAAGATGCGTGTGTTTCACGGGAAGCATTGGCTTTGAGGCCTTTCAAGCACATGATAAAAGCAGGCATGCAAAGGGAAGGAGTATTCTGCCCACAGAGCATGAGCAGGTAAGCTCAGCATGTCAGATGGTCGTCAAATAAGAGGAAAATACAATTGAAAAACACACTTGAAAATTGTTATTACATAAAATAATTTACTTCTCATTCAGAATGACCTTCCGGACCTCTTTGTAAGACAGCAGCCCATGAGCACAAGTACAATCTGAAAGTCGTGACACTTATAATAGGGAAAGATCAAGAGAGTTACAAGTTTGGATCCTGGAGTCCACTAGAGACAAAACTGTGGGACCAGGTGTAATCAAAGGGACGTTGCGGAAGAACTCTGGGAACATGGAGTAAGACTGCCAGAGACACAAGAAGGGCACAATGGAGAAAACCTACATCCTTAATACAGTGAGACTTGTATAGATACACTCTGCTGTTTTCATTCTGCCACGCAGTCTGTTGGCTTCAAAGCCACAGGGTGCTCACGCATGTAATCTGTGCTGAAGGAATTGTTGCAATTGGCACGCATGAGTGTGTGTGTGTGTGTGTGTGTGTGTGTGCGCACTTCAAAGGCTGTAGTTTTAGAAGAATGAGAAGAAAATTACTTCCTGGCCATTCATTAATAATTCAGGTGATATCCCACACCTCCATTTATAAAACAATAATAAACAGATTGTAGAAAACAACATCATAAATAACATAAATGAGAAATTTCAAGTATTTCACGTGCCTTGAAAATTTCCAAACAGTTCTAACAACTGGTATCTTTTTTTTCTATTCTATTCTTTTTTTTTTTTTTTTTTCCTTCTCCTTTCCTCTCTCATTTAGTGTCGGAGCCCTGGAAAGAGACACCTGCCGACTCGGTTAGCCCCGATGTTTGGGGTGGAATGAACAGGCTCCTACTTTCAAAAGAGAAACTTGCGAGGGCTTTTCGGTTTGTAAAAATAGGTTTCTCCTTTATAAAATACAATCCTCCCCTCCCTGCTGGTTCGTAAAGGGAGGTATATAGCCGAGAGCCATTACAGGAAACCACCAACCAACCACAGTGGAGTAAGGAGCCTCATCTGATGGCTGAAGTCCTCAGGGAAAAACAAAATGAGGAGAGCACCTTGATCAGGAGAGGAGAAAAGAGTAGAGGATAAGACTATTAACCTTGAAGTTCCACGCCCTCACTCAGCCAGTATCTTCTAACAGGTAGAGCTGGTGAGGCCCTACCTACATGCTTTCATTCAGCTCAAGCATCTTGTCTTCCAACTCCCGTACCAACCCGGTTGCTGATAATCACGTACCAAGCACCCGGGAAGAGAAGGGGAGGCCAGCAGCTTCGGGACTGAAAAGTGCCAACAGTAATAACCAGCCCGAGACAGAACTGTGTCAGCCAGGCATAAGATTCTTTGTGGTATTTGCTCCTTAGAATACCGTTCAGCGTGGAGGCTGTCAGCGATTGAACTCTGCATGAAGTCCCTCGAATGCGTCTCCAACAAGGCCTGTGGAGTTTCACAGAATCAACTTTCCACAGATTAGCATTCCTCTCTTGGCCTGCATGGCAACTGGTTCCATTTGCCTATTGAATTGCAGGATGAAAGACCAGGGATCAGAACATGCATGTAGGTATGTACACACACTCCGGTGATGAGCACCTAGGGTCTTTCCTATCTATTCTTGCAGAAATATACATGTATATATACATATAGACACATATACATAGACTGTGTATATATGTGTGTGTGTGAATAAATGTATACATGTATATATACATATATTTATACACACACATATGTACACATGATAGATCAACCATATCTTAACGTCTAGAGTTTAGAGAAAGTGCCAACAGAATACATGTGTTTGTGGATGTCACATGAAATGTACCAACCAACCAACCTGAGGTCAAGCCGTTGGGAGAAGAGAACTGCAACAGTCTTTGGAAAGCCACCCCTACAAAACCATTCTTTGGATACTCGCTCACGTGGCACCCTAAAGGAATTCTGGGAAAGCTGGACTGGAAGGACGTCCTGCCCTGATGGACACTCAAACACCAAAACTAGATCTACTTCTTATACGGGAGTGACTCGCACATGGCAGGCAGCATGAACACTAAGCTACAATGTGTATAAAGCCTTGGTACTTAATACAAATCAATATTTGGCCTCAGGTTTTCCAGGCATAGAGTCTTGGCATCTCAGCCCTTCGGTGCCCCGTGAGAATCAGGCGCACTGGGGGACCAAGGAGGGACAGTCTGCAGAGCTCTTGGCTCCTTTCTGCTTCTCTGACCCAGCGCTGGAAGAGTTGGCCAAGTCAAGATAGAATCGAGACTTCAGGAAGCGGCGGTATGAATCCTTTTCCATGAGGTTGAAAATCCTCTTCTGGGCCTCATCAAAGCAGGTTATCGTGGGCTCTAGCATGTTCCGGCTTGTCTCCTCCCTGGTGCAGGAATCCAGGTTTACCTGCAGGGCAAAGGCCAAGATGTATTAGACACATTGCCCCATTGAGGATGGGAGGCCACATGACTTGTGGTGAGTAACCCTCCATAGCCCAGAAATGAAAAGAAGAACATTTAGCTCCACCCCGGTTCATGCGAGAGAGTGTAAAAAACTCATATGCTTTTGGTTGGGCAGGCAGTATCTTTGTTCTTTCTCACAAATGGGAAGATTTATAAAAAAAACCTCATTAAGGGAGATCATCTAAGTCATCTGGATGAAAGAGATTCTTTCTTAACTGACTGATTTGGGATTGTGGAGGTTATACTGACCTCCTCCATTGTCAGATCTTTTCCTTTAACTCAGATGATCTAAAGATCCACACCACTGAATACCACTTGCAGGAAATCTCACTAAGATCCAGAGAGTTCTCTGTCATGAAGACCTACCTCTTTGGTTGCCTGGACTGAGATGAATTCATTATAGATCTTTTTGGCCTTGGGACTTAGTTTAGAGGGCGATTTGATTTTCTTGTACTCTTCGCAGCTAATCCAGAAGTCGATGTTCTCCTCACTGTATTCAGACTTCAGGAAAGCTTTGAAAGCCGCCAGCCCACCTGTGATGGGGAAGAAACAGCCACCATAATCATCACACCAGCATGCCTCTTGGGACAGTGTATTTCTGAGAAAGTCAAGGTGCTTGAGAGAACAAAGCATGGGGTCAGACAACCCCCTCTCTCCCCACTTTCTAGGGGCCACTTGGAGTCAGGTGACCCTAACCTATTTGACATCTATTGGATCCCAGTTATAACTAGTGCTTCTCGCTCAAGGTTTGAAGTCACAGTGTTTCTGAAATACCTACACAGCCACCAACTGCCAAAGTAAGTTTGAGAAAGAAAAACTAAAGCTGATTCTGCAAGAAGTCTCCATATTTGGAAGTTTTTCCCTCTACCTTTTTCCCATGTGGTGAGAGAGATGGTTTTCCACATGGTTTCGGTATGAAGGTCCCATTGTCTATCACAAAGCTCGAGGGCATGGGAAAATTTTAAGCAGACCGGTTCTCCTGAGTCAGGAAGTCAGAAGAAACCCAATTCTGTCTGCATTTCCTATTAGATCAAATATAGCATGAGATGATTTGTCTATCTAGAGAGCTTTTGTCCGCATCCTAGTAGGGAAGAAAGCCGTCAGACTTACATTCATGGCTGATCAGGTTTTCCAGTGATTCAGCCCATTTTTTGACTTCCTCTTGGCTCACCCTAGAGACATCACAGAGAGAAAGAATAACTTGAATGCCATGGTACAAACTTAGGGCAAGAAATTTAAGATCCTGAAAAACATGCAGATATTTTCTTTCCCATCCTTATGATGAAGCCTATTGTTGATTAAGGTAGTCTTTCCATTTAACGCATGGACACTTCACATGCAAGTATTGTCTTCATGAAAATGGATGCCATCTTGATCCAAATCTAGTTTAACTAGGAACACAACTTCCTTTTCTCCTCATAGAACATCCCTGACATTAAATAGTTAATACTCAATGGGTCTCCACCGAGGCCTTTTTTTCTTACCTCTGACAAACCACCACTTTGTCCTTCTTGCTGTGGGAAGAATTATGTTCACAGGAATCAGACTTCTGCAGCAGGAAACCTAGCCGATGCTTCATATCTTTCGCACTGCAAGAAGAAGAAAAAGAATAATGCTAATTAGCTCTTTTAAAAGATACCCTAGTGGCAGAGCTCAAAGAGTCCATTAGTAGTAAAGGGGCGGGGGCAGTTTATTCAGGAAATGGGAGCTGAAATTGGCATGAACTGTCAGGAAAAGGAGATCCCACTGCTGTGTCTGCCTAGGAAATCCGGGGCCAGAGTCACAGCCCAGCCTGCTCTGTCTGCGACAGAACTGAGACCCTCAGTCGGCTGCAGGAGGCTCTTCCGTAAACCTGTCATTTTGACCGATGGAACGCTTTGGTGTCTTTAACAGAAACACGGTGAAAATGTGACTGCTCTTTGGGTAATTTGCAGGAAGGAGAGAGCAAGCAGTAACGGCGGAACGTGGCGCCCTCCTGCTGCACGCCACCTTCTGGACAGCGGTTCCCGTTTCCACCTGCCTCCTTGCTTTAGCAGAGGGACCTACAGAAGCACCGTCACACAGGAAGGGGCTGTGCGGTCCCAGCTGTGCCTGAGGTGGTGCCAAGAGATTCACATTACGGGATATTCACGGAGGTGGGTGTGCAGCTCCAGCAGAGGGAAGTGGAAGGGGGGGCAAACGCCAATGCTCTGGCCAACACCTGAGCAATTTCAGGCTTGCTTCTAGAGAGATCTCTTGCTGCTGCTGCTGCTGCTGCTGCTGCTGCTGCTGCTTTCCTGTTTACTATCTACACTAAGAGCATTTACACTTTTAAAGAGCATCCGAGCCTTAAAAACAACAGAGAAGCAGGCAAGACTCATCAAGGCAGCTAGTGACTTCAATTAGAGCGGAGCTCCCAGCTTACTGGCACTGTTTAACAAGTAGCTAGGGGCCGCAGGGCGCATGACTTCCTCAGAAAGAAGGATCTTTTAATAAGTTTTTAAGCTCAACTTTCTGTTAATTACTCTTTTGTTTGTATCTCTTTTATTACAAAAGCCAAGAAACCGTTTTAAAAGAGAAATGTCACTTTAGAAGAAATGAATGACTAGATGTTCCTCCTGAGAAGGAGAAAGATAAAGTCACGAGGATAAAAAGACATTTTAGGATGGCTCCTGATATATCAGTGGCTTATCTATGTGCCTTCCTCCAGAAAGCTGGAATTCCATTATGTTCTTGGACTGCCCCTAAAATGAATGGTATTTTTTCTTCCTTGCAAGACTGATTCCCCCTCCACCCCCCACCCCGCCGGTTTCTCCAACTGGTCAGGGGATGCAAAACCCCCCTTAATGAGAGCAAGATATAATCATGAAGGTTCGAGTGATTCTAAGATACGTATATATTATGATTCTTTCAAAACAGAACTCACTTCCCATTTCCATGTGCCGAGTCAGGCCGAGATCTAAGTTATTGACCAATGCAAGTCATTGCATAAAGAGTTGGAAGTATGCTTAGCAAGTATGTTACATTAATCATTATAATGCAATGCAACCATAAAATAAAAACCAGCATGACTTCAGAGGTCACTGGAGTCAGGAAGCTGGATTTGATCTGCACTTGGCTACCCACTGCCTGTGTGACCTTGAGCAGTTCATGCCCTTCTGCAGCCTAGGGCACTGATGTTAGCGCGAAGTGTTGGACTAGTTGATTTGAAGTGGACCAGGGAGGAGAGGGAAGAGCCCTTGACCTTGCTGCTATACAGGTTACCTCCCCAGCTTAGCTTCTCAGCTCCTTGGACAGACTAGTGCAACCTTTCATCTGTCTCCCCAAATACTTACCAGAGCGTAACTCTTTCCTGACACTCCTGTATTTTGTGTGGTTGATTTTACACGGGAGTTAACTGAAGCTTGGAGTAATTTGCCCCTTTCAGCTCAGCATAGTCACGGTGGAGGTCAGGGGAACTAACTCCATACATATTCCCTGCCAGACCCTCCTGCTTCATTTTAAAGCAGCCAAGAAAGCACATTTAATAAAGAATATTTTTTCACACTCCTGAATGACAGAATAGTTGAAAGGTAAACTTCTAAGAAGTGCACAGAAGACTGTGCTTTCTGGGATATTTCTAAAGTGAAATTTAAAGTGATTTTTATTTGCAGGGAAGCAAGGGGGTGGTATACCTACAGACTGACTTTTTACCTTTAACTGTAAGAATAAATAATATCATATGCACTAGTTTTGTATTTTTCTTCAGCTGGCTAATATATACGCAGTCTCGGAAAGCATTTATTTATACTTTCTTTTTTTAAAGCCAAAGGCATATGAGGAGCTATGAAGTAGCTTTACTTTTTTTTTTTTTAATCAAAAGACAGTACATCAACAAAACAATGTCTGCAGGATGAGATCGTCTACAGAACCCTTAACGGAATTGTTAGGATCAATACTTCTCAACCACCACTTACATAAGGTATTTCAGGAACTGGGGGAAAGGGCAAAAAGAAAAGGAGGGTCTAATATTAGAACTCACACTTGCTTATAAGAACATAAACAGTAGAAGACACTGCAGCACCACACAGAAAACACAGTGCCTGTGATGTAGTCAAACCTCATTCTGGGCTATCTTCCCCTAAACCACCCCGTCAGAAAGCTCAGAGACACGATTCCACAGACCCCAGTGATGCTCAAGAAACAACAGCCATCACAGACCACTGTATTTGGTCCGAAAACTCATATCACTTCTTAATTCGAACTAGCTCGGTGAGAAGATCAGAACGGTCCTCAAAACCGAGGTCATTAACAACACATAAATGCCAACATTGGGGGGCACACTTCTCCAGTGACAATTTCTAGCTCATCGTGGAGGAAAGCTAGCAAGTTGAGCCCCATCCCCCCCGACCACACTGCTTCTAATTCCAAAGAACTAGGTTAGCAAGGAGTGTATGTAAGTAACTAAGAAAGTCTATCCGAAAGTTGAACGCGGCGAGTGGCTGAAAATCATCTTACCTCCTCAAGCAAGAAGCCGGCAGACCTGCAAGTCCTTTGCACATCTTGTTCGGTGTGGGATTCGCAAGCTGGGGAGGAAAGGCGGCAAGAAGAGCTGTGACTCCTGTTTTGAGCGCACTTGGGCTCTTCTCGGTGAGGATGCCGTCAGACTCCTCCGAGCTGCTCCGGAGCCTGCAGGGGTCCCTTTTATAGCCCCGCGGCGGCCGCCCGGCCAATCAGACGGCAGCTCTGAAACCGCCGCCCCTCAGCCGCCTGGCCAATCAGACGGCAGCTCTGAAACCGCCGCCCCGCAGCAGCCCGCCCCTCTGGCCCCCCGGAGTTACGCGGGGGGGGGCACTGACGCATCGCCCAGCAAGGTGAACCGCCCGAGTGAAACCTCTTGCGAAGCAGGCGAACGAAAAAAATATGCTCCCTGTCTCTACCAATGTCGGTCTGGGGTTTGGAGTTTCTAGAAAAGGGGTAGGGGAGGGGAGAGTTAGTTTCAAATATTAAGAAACATAGCTTTATTCATTCTTTCTGTAAAAACAATGTCAGGCCATTTGCCTCTGGGAAGGAAAGGCGCCCGCGGGAGTCCGTGGGCTCATTTGGGGACTGAATCTCAGTGCGCTTCCTCTTTTGCATTAGAAATAGCATATCCCACGTGGTCCAAGAGCTCATCCTCACTGTTTCCAGAGGGGATTTGGCAGGGTGGCGGTTTCCAGGTCGCGGTTTGCAGAAGTTGCCTTTTGGGTTGTCACATTCGCGCACGGGCGTGGAGAGAGGCGTAGCTGGAGAGCAGACGGTTACACGCCTGGCGGCACCGAAAATTAGCCTAGGGGAAGTGGATTAGCCACATCTGTCATCAGCCTGACTGTGGAATACTTTTCTGGAAATCTTACTAAGAACAGAATTCAGCCTAGCACTGATCGTCTCTCTCATACATACATGCCTCCTGCCAAAAAGCTGCAACACAGCCATGGAGAACCGGAGGAAGGAGTAAATGAACAAATACAGAGACACTCTCTTACTCGCAAATGGACTTCTACCTTATTATGTCTTACGGAATTCAGGTCTTCAAACTGGTACATCACACTATGGAAGAGAGAGAGAGAGACAGAGACAAAAAAGAAGGAGGGGGGAGGAGGAGGAGGAGGAGGGGGGAAGGAGGAGGAGAAAAAGAAGAAGAAAATAGGTAATTTGCGTGCGTATTACCAGGCTTCAGAGTGAACATAAGAATATTTGACCCTACAGGTGCTTCTGAACACCTGGATGGTTAGTATCTTTGGTACACAGTGTGACAGACTGAATGCCTCAGAGAACCATGCAGGTGTTTCCTTCCTGTACTTGGGGCTCCAGGACCCACACCAGAGTTACACAGGGGTCTCGCCCATGCAGGAAAGCTCTGCATGGAAGGAGGGAATGAATTGCTATGTCAGACCCAAACAGCTTTCATTTTTTAAGTAGATGGGCTCCTGATCATAGGATATAGTGAGCTGTACTTTACATAGGAGAAGCGGGGGCATTAAATGATTTAGATGGAGAAGACGACAATAGACGGGTTCCAGTGAGATGCAAGGGTACCCGAGAATATAGGAAGGGAAGTGATAAAGAGCAATGTGCCTACCATACGCATGACCCTAGACATCCCACGCTGCCACCCCATTACTCTGGTCCAAGGCCCTCAGAACAGGGAGATGGCAGAGAAAAAGAAAACGATGGCAGGGCCATAATTTCTAGAAGATGTATTTAAATTATAGGAAAAAATTCTCTGGCTTCCTCCAAGGCAGATAGGAAAAAATTAGATTAACTACTGGACAACTTTTCCTTGAGGTTTAACATGGAACAGATACATTTTTTTTGTGAAGCTGACAGCTGTCCTTGGTTGTGTTGGGGAAGGGGACACAGTGCAATGCAAAATAGCAGAGGCCATCAGACCAGGGAAGGTAGGGAGATGGACTGGTCAGAATTAGCATCAAAGAGGAGAGGAATAATTAAAAGAGATAAGCCAGGGGCTTCTTTGTCTACCTAGGCACCCAAGAGAGTGATCATTCAAATAATTTGATTTTAGGAACATGAATGAAGACCTTGAACCTGGGGCAAAGAGAAGCATGATCTGTCATAAGTTAAATACGAATAGTGCCAATAGATAAGCTAAATGGGATTCAAGATAATCTAGGCTAACATCTTCATTTTACCAAAAAGGTAAACGAGGGGAAAAGTGACTTGCCAAGATCATGGCTTTTTACTGATACTGCTGGTTTCTTGAAACTAGGTGGTATGGATTTTCTACTGTGCTAGCGTATTATTAAACTGTCGTATCAAATGAGATACACCATGGAAACAGAGATATTTGTAAAATGTAAAGTGCTAGGCAAATATTGTTTATTGTTAGATTATAAACACTAGATAACAAAATACAATATTAATTTTAGGCATTTCCTTCAAGGAGACTCTGCCTGATTTTCTCTTGCTCCCTGATAGCAAGGAACCACATTGCTCTGGTTCTCTACTAAATCCAGGTCTTTTTAACTTTGTGATTACCTATTCATCTGTCAAGGCATTTCATATCGTTTCACTTCTTCAACTACAATTTCTTAAGAGTTTTAATATTTCAAAGAATGTTGGGGAAAGCTTTATGTAAGTTAACTTATTTTATACTACGGGACTGGACTGTGTTTGAGGAGGCGAAGACGGGTACATCATGATACCTTGACAATTTTCCGCCCTCTTTCTCTGACATACACAAAGCCTTTTGTTCTATTATTCTGTGATCTGTCATTCCTGAATGATTCTCGTGAGGTAGAACAGCTTCATTCTCAAAAGACCTACTTTTTATTTATTCGTTGATTTAAGACCTGTCTTTTGAGCACCTGCTTTGTGATGGGTTCTGTTGGAAGAACAGCAGGGAGTGTGCACAAGCAGACAAGTCCCCGCCCGAGCGGAGTTTCCACCCGGGTAGAAGGAGTCAGAAAATAAACACGTAATTCCAGATTTCAACCCATGCCATGAAAAAATAAGCAAGCAATGTGACGGAAAGAAACCGGTTGGCAAGGGGCTCATTTAGCCAAAGTGGTCAGAAGGGCCTCTTTGAAGAGGTGGGATCTGAAGCGAGATCTTTCATCGAGGAAAGAAGGCCCTGCAGTGGTCCCATTTTACAGGCGAGACATAGAGGGTTTCAGTAACTTACCAGAGGTTATGTATCTACAAGGTGGCGGTGACAGGAGGTCAGCTCAGACAGTTTAGGGTCTCTACTATTATCCTCTGTGCTACCACGGCCACGAAGGATGAAAGTCTACCGTTTAGAGACCACAGAGATGTTGAGTGTGACCGTGGCTCTGGGGCAGAGGGAGAGAGAAATGACGCTAGATGGGCACTCTGAGACCCGACGGGTGTTTCTTGTCACACTGAAGACCAGATTTCACCCTGTACTTGTTAGGGAGCTAGGCAAGGTATTCAAGCAGATCATAAGAGTGCTCTAGAAGTAGAACTTGGGAAGCACTGTCAGGGGATAGAGAGAGAGTGGCAGAAAGTTTGAAGGCTATCCCAGTAGTCCATGTAAAAGAAGATGGCGGTAAAAAACACTACTGGCCAAGGATGGTGAGCATCCAAGGAGGTTATATGTGGAAAAACGCTCCCTAAACTATAAATGCTTAGCATCTGGAAGGCATTGTGGACCCAAGCACTGTAAACACTGTTTCCTACTGAGGGACATTAAACCACACTGGATGTGAGCTGTGTGTGGTCCCCAGGTTAAGTGTCTAATTTCTCCACCCTTAGCTCAGGGAGAACAAGAGAAAGCATTGCTCAAGCTCTTCTGGGATCTGAAACAAGGAAAGAAGCTATTGCGGCAGGCACTGGATTCTTCTCCCTGGTATTAAAAAGGGGCCCCTCTCCCAACGAGGACAGGATAGAGACCAAGGCTCAGCCTTAGTCAACATTCACACCATCTCAGATCACAATTTCCTCTCAGCTGTTGGACCCACGCCGCCCCCCACCCCTCGCCATCTTAATAGTTGACTACAATCGCCAGGATGTCAGTGAGAGTTCAAGTTATCGATTTAAGGCCGAAAAGCAAACATAAGCAACTGGAGAGTGCTGTACACCAGGGAGATGAACAGGGACTTCCCCGGTGTCTCCCTTTTGGGAAATGTGTCTTAACTCTCTGTATCAAGCTTGGTGGTCACATGCAGGAAATCAGAGCCCTTCACCCTGACACTGGACTAACACTGGGTGAGGTAGGGCTCAATTTCCTTCGGATGGTGTCACGCTTAATGAGCTGAGGGAAAAATCTTTTCTTTCCTAAGAAGTAAGGGAAGAACCAAAATATCCTTATCCCAAAGATTTCATCTTTCTTATGCAGAGCTTAGCCCAAGATAGAAGCAGGAGTTTCGTAAGACTTCATTTACAGTGTGTAAGTGGAAAGAGATGATATGGTATCCTGGAATGTGCTTGAACTTTACAGTCAAGCCGACTTGGATTCTAATTATAGCTCTTCCACGTACTGGCTGGGGGGGTCCTGCAAGCGAGGGTACACATTCTGAATTTCAGCTTCTTCTTGTGTAAAATGAGATAATACTAAATGATCTGGTAGAGGTGCCCAGTGGTATTTGTTGAGTGAATGTTGTTAGGATTATATGATACAATGTATGCCAAAGTTATCAGGAATACTTGGGAATCTCAAAACATAATTATTATTATCAGAAGTGTATTACAAATTTTAGATGAATTAGCATTGTGATCATTATTCATCTCTTCAAAAAAAAAAAAAAACCAAACAAGCATGGGGTCCCACTTGCCCCCAAATGAAAATGTAAACTTCTTAACATGACCGTCCAGGACTTTGATGAGTGGACCACAGCATACCTTTCCTCCCCCCTTCCGCTCTATTCATCATATTCATCCCAGACTGCTGAGGATTCCCCACACATCTCTGTATTTTCCCTACTCCGTGCCTGGGGTTAAGGCCGTGCCATCCACCGGGAATATTGGCACAATTCCCCACCTGTCAAACTCTCTTCCCCTGCCCTCCGTCCTAACCCATGGCTACTTCTTTTGTCCTCCGCCAGCTCTGTGCTTGAACTTAACCTCTATCTAAATTCTCTTTAAATCTGACTGTGTTACCTTTGCTTGTAATGTTTATGCAAACCTTTATGTTCAACGTCTTCTGTGGGTCTGAAAATGTGCTCACTCTGGAGACATCAGTCTAGCAAACAGGGGAGCCCAGGTGTGCAGTCGGTTAAGTGTCTGACTCTTGGTTTTGGCTCAGGTCATGGTCTCATGGGTGGTGAGATTGAGCCCTGCATCGGGCTCTGCGCTCAGCATGGTGTCTGCCTGAGATTCTCTCTTCCCTCTGCCCCACCTCTGCTCTCTTCTCGCTCTCTAAAATAAATAAATCTTTAAAAAAATATCTAGCAAATACATATGGACACCCTCTGTGTGCTCAGTACCATGCTAGGCAGTAGGTATAAGACCAGACTCTGCACTTTTCCATCCTACATTCTGGTGGGGAGGTGGACAGCAAAAATCAAGTATATAGGCAAATAAATAAAATAATTATGAATTGGGATAAAAGCTGGTAAGGAAAAAAAAAAAAAAGACCTACACCAAAGGATGCCTTAAGAAATAACAGGGTAAGGAGTCCTACTTCATATTGGATGAAGAAGCAAGGCTTCTCTAAGAAGGTAATACGTAAACTAGGACCTAAAATATGGGAAGGCGCTAGTTATGCAAATAATGGGACATCCAAGGCAGAAGAAAGATGATGGGGAAGGGGACACAGTGCAATGCAAAATAGCAGAGGCCATCAGACCAAGGGAGGTAGGGAGATTTTTCTGAGGCCAGAAAAATATGATGCGTAGAAAACGACAGGGGCTAGGATGTAGGGAGTAGAAACAAGAACAGCATAGATAGGGGCACCTGGGTGGCTCAGTGGGTTAAAGCCTCTGCCTTCGGCTCGGGTCATGATCTCAGGGTCCTGGGATCGAGCCCCGCATCGAGCTCTCTGCTCAGCGGGGAGCCTGCTTCCCCCTCTCTCTCTCTGCCTGCCTCTCTGCTTACTTGTGATCTCTCTCTTTCTCTGTCGAATAAATAAAATCTTAAAAAAAAAAAAAAAACAGCATAGATAGGGTTAGGATAGGATAAATAGATAGGAGTCTACATAAGGGGGTTGAACTTTATTTCCCCTACAATGTGAGGGGGTGGCATGTGCATTTTATGACTCACATTTCCTGGATCTTAGACTGTTTTATGGTAAATAGAACCTGGGACATCAAGAGGTTGGGTAGAAACCTGTAGAAATTGTCTAGAGAAGGAATGGTAGGGGTCTCCAACAGGCAGGAGGAGAGGACTCATCCCCAACACTGAAGACCTTGCATTCTGGTGGCGGAGACAGTCATTCAACAATTATTTCAGGCAAATACTAGACATTCGCAAACAGGGATAATCATAGGTGCTAGGAGAGGAGGAGGGAAGAGCGTGAGGTGCTCAGGGATGCAAACTGAGTCACCTCACTACCCGAAAGGACAGGTACCATTATTTGTCCGTTTCACACATGAGGGACCCGAGCACAAAGAAGCTAAGTAATGCGTTTCGTGGTGACACAGCTAGGAAATCATTGAGCAAGATTGAAGCTCAAGCCACTTGGTTCCAGAGGCCATGCTCTTGATCCCCATGCAATACCGCCTCTCGTACTGGTTGTGCTTCCCTGCCTGGCCATGAGCTTCTAGAAGCTTCTTATCTCATGTGCTTGCTTGTTCCAATGATATTTCGCCTATACGCATTATTTCTTTTCGTCCAGGGAACCAGGGTGATGGGGTCAGCCTCTATCACACCAGTGAATTAAACTTCCCATGTCCTCTTTAAATTTAATGACTTTATTTATTTAAAAATGTTTAATTGAGGTGCAGCTGACATGTAATATTATATTCGTTGCAGGTGTGTAACACAGTGATTTGCCAATTACATACATTGTGAAATGCTCAGTCGGATAAGTGTAGTCCCCATCTGTCACCATCCAGTGTTATTACCATATTATTGACTATATTCCCCATGAGGTACTTTATGCCTCCATGGCTTACTTATTTCATAAGTGGAAGTTTGTATTTCTTGATCCCCTTTGTCTATGCTGTCCCTCCTCCACTCACCCCTCCTCTCTGGCAACCACCGGTCTACTCTCTGTGTTTATGAGTCTGTTTCTGTTTTTTGTTTGTTTGTTCATTGCTTTTGTTTTTTGGATTCTACAGATAAGTGAAATCATGTGGTATTTGCCTTTCTCTGCCTGATTTACTGAATGTAATGACTTTGATCTTCACTCTTCAGTCACACTGGTATAATGAACAAATCCAAGTGAAGGCAAGGTAAGAAAGAAGGAACAATTCTGGAAATCTTGTAAATTCATGTGGTAGTTCCCACCAGGATAAATTCCTCCAAGAATATGCCTTATTTCAAAAGTTTTTTTAAACTTATAATCTTTTTTGTATTTATAATTAATCATTTGACTTGATAATTAACGCGTAGAAAGTCATCATATGTGTTTCTAGAAAGATCAAGTTTTAAGGAAACACTGCACCAAAATCCTAAAATGAGAACCCGCCGGAGGAACCCCTCTCTGAGCTCAGTATCCCCCCAGTTGAAGGTCATCAGGGAAGCTGCTCTGCAATCTTGTAGGATTTCTGACCGGGGCTTATGTGTGAACAATAACCATACTAACTCATATCAATCTATGGAAACAGCGGCCTCTCATCTCACAGGAAGTAACAGTGATTGAAATAGTATCATCGTGCCAAGGTGTTGACCCAGAAATACGGAACGGCTGTCCCACAATATAGAGTTCATGTGCCTTGATTGTTTTGGGGGAGCGTTGATGGGATTTTGTTGAGTCATAAAATGGCCTCAGCCATTTCCTCTTAAAATAACCCATTTCTGTAACACTTCACAGTTTGTGAAGCACTTTTTCTACATTATCTCATTTGCCTTTCACATCAAACTCAATATGTCCAAAATTGAAATAATTTTGTCCTCCGAAAACCACTCTGCCTCCAGGGTTCTTTATTCCCGTCAATCTGCTCCTGCGATGTTTTGACTCTGTGCTTCCTCTCCTGGCCTTATTAACCTGCTTCAGACTCCCCTTGCATGTCCACTGGAACAGATGACTTCCTTGCTTTTTTTTTTTTTTTTTAATTTATTTGAGACAGAGAGAGAGAGAGGGAGAGAACAAATGGGGAGGAGTGTCAGAGAGGGAGAAGCAGACTCTCTGCTGAGCAGGGAGCCCAACGCGGGGCTCGATCCCAGGACCCTGAGATCAGGACCTGAGCTGAAGGCAGACGCTCCCCCGACTGAGCCCCCCAGGCGCCCCACCTTCATTGCTTTTGTAAGTAAGAGCGCTCCTGCTTCAAATGAACTCTTTAGGCAGAACGTCAAAAAGAGAGCAGAATTACATGAAGCAGCTGGAAGGACAGAAGAGCTTTCCGCCCCATCAGATCATCTTCTGAAATCCCTGAAGTTTTATTGGAACACAGCCTTGCCTATTCATTCGTTTATTTATTTGTTTATTTATTTAGTCTACATCTGCTTTCACGCACTGGTGGCAGGGTTGGGCAGCTGCGATACAGACTATCAGGCTAACGAAGGCTAAAATATTTACTATCAGGCCTTTCACAGAAAAAACAAAAACGAAAGCAACAACAACAAAAAAAAAACTGTGCTGGCCGCTGGCCTACAATGTAACAATAATCAAGTAAAGGGGCTTCCCTATGAACACTTCTCCTCATTCCTCCATCTAGCACACGTGAAACAGTCATATTCTGCCTCAACAAGTGTATTCCACTCACTTCCTACAAAAGAAAGTTACAATTTCTTCACCCAGACTACCCAACACTTGACTTCAACGTATCTTTTTGACCTTAATTTCCAGTCCCTTCCCAAACACGCTGAAATATTGACTTTTCTCTCTCAGTGGTCCATGCTTTCTGATACCCAAGTCATTTTTATCTAGGAAAAGCCTTCTTGCTCTTAGCTACCCAATCTCCAAACTTGAAATCCCTTCAGAAGAGTTAACTGAGCCCACAGTGAAAAGAGACCTCCTCCCTTCAGTTTGCCAAAGTACTTTTATCACTGCCTATCATGGCATTCAGCGATTTCTATCATAAATGCTAATTACACACACGCGCGCACACACGCACACACACACACACACACACACTAGTGTTCTTTCTTTTACTGTCTTATAAACCCATTGATGATAGGAGGCTGACCATATTCCATCCTTGCAGAACCTACTGGTACCCATTATTCGTCTTGCATTTAAGGAGCTTGAGTTAAAGAGTAGCCAAATGAATAACCCATGATCCTACAGAGTAAGAATTATCATACCATCCATTTTACCAATGAGTAAACTAAGAAATAAGATGTGTGTCAGTCAGGACAAATTAGCTTCTACTACAGTAATATACAACCCCCCAAATCCAAATGCTCTTAAAAGAACGAAGACTTCTTTCTTCTTCATCCCATGTACCCTTTTAGGCTGCGATCGCTGCTGTCTTGACTCTGAGACAAGAGCTCTTTCTGGAATGTTGTTGCTGTTCTATGAAAGCTTTTTCTTTGGAGTGATGTACATCGGTTCTGTCTATATGTCATCGGTCAGAGCAAATCACACAACCAAGCTGGATGTCCGAGGGGCGGGCAAGCATAATCTGTCCCCTAGGAGGGGCAGCAGATATTTCCGAATGCTGACAAGGTCTACCGCAAGGAGGTTAAATGACTCCTCCAAAATCACACAACGAGCGAGGGACAGGAAGTGAAAGGAAGTCATTTGATATATAAGTCCAGTTTCTCTTTTCACTCCATCACAGAGCAAACTGACGACCAGAGGGAATAAAGTGGCGCCTACAGGAGCAATCCTGCTTTAGCCACGCAAACTGACCCACCAGCCGGGAACGCTCGAAGAGGAGAAAACAAATGAGATCAGTGATCTCTTTAGGTCAGTTCCTTTAGCGTATCACAACTGGAAAATCCACGATTGTGGCCACGGATGGAAATACAGGAAGTGACAGCTTCTATTATTGCTGATTGCCTTAAGAGGCTGCTGGAAGCAGTGAGAATGCAGTAAATGGAATAAAGCTTCAGCTGCATTACCCAGGCTCTAAATACCATCACCAGCGCTCGGGAACAGAAAGGCCTGCGGAGGCTGGATGGCACAAGGACTATGGGGACATCGATCAGGCTGAGGGGCACTTTGCTCATGTATGTCTCTTTAAATGTACTCATCTTCCTATTTATGGCAAAAATCATTTGGATTTGGTTCATACAAGCAGTGCAGATTTCTAGCCATTTTTATGGAGAATTAGGCAAATAGTTAATTAGTTTCTACTATGTTCTGGGCACCATGCTGGGCCTGGGGAACGAGACAGATATCATTCCTGACTTCACAGAGATTATAATCCAGTACAAAATGCAGACATTGAGGGTACTGAGAACAAAAAGAGAAGAACAGGGTTGTAGGAGACACTCTTAGTGCTCTGACAAGTTTCTCCTGAATCCCTTTTACTGTTTCTCTGAGCTTCTCCCCCCGAATTCTGAATGTCTTCACTTCTACTCGCCTGCATCTGACCCTCTCTTTGGAGGACCACCTTCAGCATACTGGAGCAGCTTGGGCAGCAAGCTTGAAAAGTGGGAGTTGCCTAGGAGTTTAAGTGCCTTCTCCCAGTGACTGGCAATAGGGTGTGAAAGCCAAGCTCACTTGCCTTTCCAGGAAAACAAAGCCGGAGCCATAATTCACACTACAGAGTTCCCCTGAGGCTGGGCCTTTGATGCAATTGTACCTTGCTAGGTGTCCCAGCCATGAGAACGCATCCCACTGGGGGAGACCCCGCAAGACGTTCACAGCATCGGGATTGACCTGTGCTCGTTTTAACCGCATTCAATTCGGGCGTTTCGTAGCATAGACTACACAGATGAGAAAATTGCAATCGGTTCTCAGGCACTTTAGGATCTTCTAACAGGAAGAAATTAAAGTGAAGTTAACACAAGAAAAATCGTGTCAGATGAGTGTCACTAAAGAGGTACAAAATGCCAAAGAGGTTCAGAGGAGACGAGAGAGATTATACCAACTTAGAGAGAAGAGAGAGATCGTACCAACTTAGAAAAAAAACAGGAAGGGTTTTATAGAAGATGTGTCATCCAGTAAGTCTTGAAATTATGACTAGGATTTCAAGAAATATAGCATAACTTGAGCTAATCCCAGGATCCCTCTTGGTGCCACATACAAACATCTGCAGAACATCAAGCAAAAATTATCAAAAACTGGGGGCATCTGGGTAGCTCAGTTGGTTAAGTGTCTGACTCTTGATTATGGCTCAGGTCATGACCTCAGGATCGTGAGATCGAGCCCTGTGGTGGGCTCTGTGCTGGGCATGGACCCTGCTCAAGATTCATTCTCTCTCCTTCTGCCCCTCCCCACACTTGCGCTCTCGTTCTCTCTCACTAAGAAATAAAAATAAAAATAATCAAAAATTGTTTCCAATCTTACACATCGCCAATTCATAACCAGTGCTGCACTTATAAATTCCTTCCTCTCCTGTCCTATCGTCTGTCATCTTCAGCAGCTTCCGACTCTTCCTCTATCCCATTTTCAAGAAGTACTTGACATCTCCAGGAAGCCTGAGCACAACAGTGGTCACGACTCTTTTCAAAGGGTTTGGGGCCTGACCCACCTGTTAAAAAGTATTGCCCTTATCCCAAGAAAATAGAGTGGGCAGCCCAGAGGTCTGTGTTCTAGGACCGTGACTGAAAGTTGGGTGAGTATAGGATCAACAGAGGAAGACTGACACTATGTCCCGGGGTCTCCTGCGTGGACTTGTCCTACAAGCCCTCCGTAGTTTCGGCGGCGTGAGGTGGGAGGCCCGTGTTAGTCGGATACAAGAGAAATGACCGTATTTGTTGGATTAGAGGGGAAGGGAGCAAATAAAACTTAGATCTGATGAACTCTACATACTTTAATTTTCTGTTGTACTGTTGAAACAGTACTCAATTTTTAGGAAGAAAAGTAAAGTGATGGGGGGAGTATTTACATTAAAGATCTATTTTTCAAAGCTTCCAGACTGGGATCTGAAATGAGCACACAGCTGGCCCAACCTCGGTCTCTGGGCCCTAACCCCCATCTCTCGAGAACCCCGCTGATAAATGGGAATCAATGTTCATGCTCCTATGAGCCACTGAGTCACCAAGATCCAATTATGCTCATCACACTTTCCCCCTTAAGGGAGAGAGTGGGCTAATGCACTTTAGAAAGATTTTTGGTAATAAGTCTTGAAGTGAAGAGGTTTTTCATTTTACATTTCAGGTAATTGGAAAATGAGGTCATGACTGTATTGGCTACATTTTTGGCCTAACTCTAAGTGAAAAGTACAGGGCTAAGTGTCGTGGCTGATAGAAAGACAAAGAAGAGGGGTCTTAACCTTAAAAATAGCCATTCAGGGCACCTGGGTGGCTCAGAGGGTTAAGCATCTGCCTTCGGCTCAGGTCATGATCCCAGGGTCCTGGGATCGAGTCCCACATCGGGCTCCCTGCTCAGTGGGGAGCTTGCTTCTCCCTCTGCCTCTGCCTCTCTATCTCTCTATCTCTCATGAATAAATAAATAAAATCTTTAAAAATAAATAAATAAAAATAGACATTCACAAACAATGATATGGGGGCAAAGGAGGGGGGAAGGCGCATTCAGGGTGAGCTCTAATAACCTCAAATGTAGCATCTCAAACAGTGGTGTTATGTTCAGCTGCCAAATTAGTATCTTACCCAGAACTAGAGGTGGAGGTTATTCATTTCGGTTTTACATTTATTATTTTTGCTGCTTGTCTTTCTGATCTGTCATGCTAGTTAAAAGGTGGGATGGAAGGAAAACGTGCTGGCGGGGGAGGAGTTTTCTCTTGCTCTGTCTTTTTCGCAGGCTCTGATTGTGTTCAGGCACTGGATTCCTCTTGGCTAAGGGACACATGTCTCACTCTGCCCCCAGCCACTGCCATCCATCCACAGAATAGGCATTTACTGAGCAGCTACTATATTCTGACCCCTTTAAACCTATGGAGACAGAACCTGCCTGCACAGTGTCCTAGTACATATTCACAATGCTTTCTCAGTTTCCAAGACGATTTCACATTTTTTAAAAGATTTTATTTACTTATTTATTAGAGAGAGAGAGAGAGAGAAAAACACGAGTGGGGGGAGGGGCAGAAGGAGAGGAAGAAGCAGGCTCTCCGCTCAGCAGGGAGTCCCATGTAGGCTCCATCCCAGGACCCTGGGATCATGACCTGAGCCGAAGGCAGACGCTTAGCCAGCTGAGCCACCGGGGTGCCCCTGATTTCACATTTCGATCAAGGAAATGTGTCTTATTTCTCCCCCCTTTGGAGAAAATGGAGATGAGTTTGGTTGGAAATCTTCGAAAAGGAAGTTCATTTCTATTTGATTACCCATCCAAGAAACAACCTGGAGATTATTCTCATTCTCTATGAAATTTTACTCTCTAGGTCAGAAGTCTCTCTGGTTAAAAATCAGGAAAGGAAGGAACGGTTTCTATAAAGCTTACACCAATGCAATGTGAGAGATCTTTCGAGAATTGCAAGAAATCAGGAAACATGCATGGGTCATGTCTTGGAGGTTCTGAAAACTGGCTCAAATCCCAGAAAATCCTGACCTAGCACAGCACCCATGAGTTGCCATATTCACCTTCTTCTGTAGCCTTCACAGCAGGCTCCGAGCTGGGGGTGGCATGGAGGGAAGGAAAATAATCTCAAGCCTGTTTTTCAGATGAGGAATAAAGTACAGAACCAGAGAGCCCAAGTTAGGGAAATATTGAAGATTAATAATTAGTTAAGTAATTGCTGATAAGTAATTACTAGTAAGGTGGCGTTCAGGTCTGATTCCAATGCCCGTGCTTCTCCTGATAGCTCACAGCTGTTCTCTGAAATGAGGTCTCTTTGCAGCCTCATTAGACACCCACATAGAAATAGCAGGGCCTTTTTGCCAACGGGCATCCAGTTTCCATTCTACTTTATAAAAATCAAGTGGGAAAATGCACCAGGCTATTAGAAATTATGCCACTAGAGCACTGCTGATGGGAACTGTGGGCGATTTAATCTGCTTGGAGATGCCGAACACCATCCGACAGGAGGTTGCTATGGCAATGCCACTCTTATCTCACTGGCTTTAAACAAAAATATCTCAAGAGCAAAGTAATTAGGTAAGTAGAGCAGTGCGTCTGCGTTGTTTCATGCAGTCATTTTCCAATGATTACTGTTTTATTGTTGTGTCTTTGGCTCACAGGTCCTACCTAATATAGGAGTTCTGCCCAGGGGAGGGAGACGGCATGTGTGCGTGCGTGCACATGCGTGTGTGTGTAGTGTGGGGGTGTGATGGGGGCAGTACCTTGGATTAGCATCTGTCCCCAAAATTCCTTTCACGAGTGGCGCCATATGGCAGGCTCCCACTCAAGAGCAAATGGGACAAAAGAAGTTATATGTGGGATCGCAGGATATGCACGGCCTCAGACTGGGCTTGTCAGAGGGTTATGAGCGCCTGTCATGGGAGCCATGTTCATCTGTGCTTTGCTTTTCTCCCTGCAAATTAAATTTAAGTGCCTCTCCATGTTGCTGCTTCTAATTCCCTGTGACTCACATTGTCTCTTCTCAAGGATCCCCAAACATCTCTTGTTTCTGTTGCTAATGCCTGGCATCCCTACCTGTCCAACCAGGCGTCACCACTACCATCCTCACCGTACCCCCTTCTCTGCCCTGGAAATAGAGAACTCTCGCCTCGAGTCGGTTCTTCATCGCAGCTGAATGTTGCCAGGGAGAGAGTATCAAGTTCCCCGGGGTTCCTCTTGCATCCACTCCCAATGCAATGGAAAAGATACAAGGAAATAACTTTTATTGAGAACCCACTATGTGCCAGGCCTTTAGTCAGGCACTTTGGATGTTTTCTCAGTTGGCTCGTCCTGTCAATAACCCAGAGGAGAAACCAGGACTCTTAGAGGCAAACACCAGATCCCAGAATCACACAGCTATTAGGGAGCAGAGCTGGGTTAGAAACGCGGGGCTGGATGAGCCCTTATGACCTTACTTAAGGATGGTTTATACATTTAAATGTGGAAGGGTCAATAGCTCATCTCTGCTCTGCTTTCAGTCTACTGGCTGGCTTTTTAGCCACTGTCACTATCATTCATATCAGTGACTCTCGACCAGAGTGATTTTGCCTTCCAGGGGACGTGTGGTAATGCCTGGAGCCATTTTGGATGGGGGGATACCACTGGCCTCTAGTGGGTGGGGACCAGGGATGCTGGTAATCACCCTGCAGTGCACATAAACAGCCCCTACGACAAAGAGCTATTCTGTCCACAGTGTTAATCACGCCCCGGTTGAGGGTCCTGAGTTAGAGAAGCTATGTGGGTTCTCAGGATCTGGGTAATACTGTCTCTTTTACCTGTGGAAGTCAGTTCACTGACTTCTACCCAACCTTCAGCCAGATGGGAAAGTCTAGTGC
Source organism: Potos flavus (assembly GCA_028534135.1). Lineage (NCBI taxonomy): Eukaryota > Metazoa > Chordata > Mammalia > Carnivora > Procyonidae > Potos > Potos flavus. The sequence continues at coordinate 53,465,078 of CM052893.1, forward strand.
ACAAGCCCATTTCTGGGAAGACTCTGACCATCTGTTTTTCACGAGAGTCCTTCGAAGGTGTTTACACGAAAGTTAGGAACTCTTAGTGTAGTGAAGTGTAGTGTAGTGAAGAGACCCATAAGAAATGTTGCAACTGCTACGATAACTTGTCAGGGGGACACATGGGTAAGGCAGTATTTGTGTAGGAAGTCAGGAGAAGCTGCCTTCACAGACGTGGTGATGCTTGAGCTGAGACACACAGAGTAGATGAAATCATTTAAAAGCATCGAGTTGAACAAAAATCAAGATGGCTGCACTAATGCTTCAGGGAAGCTTGATTTTAAAGTAACCATCTCCCTCTCTTCTCCAAAACTTCCCTCCTCCCTTCTTAGCCTCTTGTTTCAGGAACCTGGTATCACCCTAAAGACAGGACAAAGGAGGCTGGCAGCAAGTAGACGATTCCTGTCAAGAGCAGCTAGATCCTACATTTCCCTTTGGAAAACCCCAACCCCTTCCTCCAGGCAGGCTGGCAGTTTTTTGAAGGCCATAGCCTACTGCAGCTTCCTTTGCCTGATAAAGCAATAAAGCTATTGTTCCTCTTTCTCCCAAACTCTCTCTGGATTATATTTTGGCTTCGAAGCTCAGAGGTCAGTTTTCGACAACATAGGGAGGCACTCGCCGGGAGACAGTGGAGAAGTGGGCATTCTGAGAAGAGAGGACAGTGTGAGTTATGTCTTGGGGTTTGAAAGAGTGGGGCATGTTTGGGGATGAGGGGTTGTTCAGTGTGCCTCGCACATAAGGAAGTGGCAAAATAAGGCTGGACAGGGAGCTAGGAGCCGGATCTTATAGGAGCTCATGGAACTTCAATTTTGTCTTCTAGGTGACAGGGAGCTTGCTCTGCTGGTCCCTTATTTTCACTTAGTAGAAAGAAGCATGATATCCCAGCCTAAGGACCAGCTGCCATTCTCCATCCAGTAACGTCTCTTAAGAATATATGGATGTATGAGTTTCATGCGGCTGTCGTAACAGAGTACAAACTCGGGGCCTTACCACAACAGAAATGTTTTCTCTCCCCGTTCTGGGCATGAGAGTCTAAATCAAAGTGTCACCTGGGCCAGACGGTCCCTCAGAAGCCTCTGGGGAGGGTCCTTCCTTGTCCCTTCCAGCTTCGGATGATGGCTGGCAATTTTTGGTGCTCCCTGACCTTCAGACCCATCTCTCCAGATTCTGTGTCCATCATCCCATGACATTCCCCCTGCGTGTCTGTGTCCAAATTTCTCTCTTCTTATAAGGACACTAGTCACATTAGACTAGGGACCACCCTGATCCAGGATGATCTCATTTTAACTTGATGACATCTGTGAAGGCCCCATTTCCAAATGAAGCCACATTTACAGGTTCTGGGGGTAAGGACACAATTCAACCCACAACATCTGATTGGGTCCTATTTCCTTCCTTACAGAGGTCAAGCCCCTCTGAGCTGGGACTAACACTGTCTGCTGGGACCTCAGCTCAGAGGACACACTCAATCTCCTTATCCATACTCATGTTACTATTGAAATGGAGTCAATACAATCTACCGCGTAAGGTTCTTTAGAAGAATTTAAAGAAATTATGTCTGAGACAGCTGGACTGAGGCAACACTTCACAAAGCTGAGCCTGCCAAGGTTAACTGTGGTCCTGTCTTTGCAAGACTCTCTGCCTGGCTTTTTTAGCCAAAGGAAATGCACCACGGAACATTCTTTCCTGAAGAAGAGGTCTCCTAGGGGAACTGAGGTCCAGAAGTCATTGTCCTCATCATCTGAGAGGACTTCGTAGCTACATTGTCATGAGGTGGATGTCTTTAGACTTTACCCATTTTGTTCTGCTGGTTTTCTGTTTTGATTCCCAAGGCTGTCATCTACACACAAACGTCGCCCTCAGGAACATCCCGAGAATGAGTTTCGCGCCTCTGGGGCTCCGGCCTGTGGGAGAGCACGGTGCCCTGACTGAGGAAACAGTAAGGCACACCTAAAGGGATTCAAGTAAAAACTTGAGCTGTCTTCTTGGAGCTGCCGTGAGTTGGTTGCGTGACCTTGTACAGGTCAACTTCTTCTCCGAAGCCTCAGTTTCCCTCTCTAAAAACTGTGGTAATAAGACTTCCCTGTGCCTAACACTTAAGATCACCACACAGAACTGATTCATTAATGCTCTACCCTGCTATGTGGTGGTTAGCAACATTTGTGTTTCTCTCTCGTTATCAACCTAAGTACGCTCTCGCCTCATTTATGCCATAAAATTAATGATCAATTCTTCCCCAAATCACCTATTCACGTTGTTAAGGGAAAACGAACACCTTACTTTACAAAAATAGTTTAGGCCATCAGGCATATTCTCCCCTCCATCTCAGTGTACAATAATCCCCCCCCCCATTGGCCCTCTTGGGTTCTCCTCAATCCTCAGGGGTTGACCCTAACCCTAGCAGAATGCCTCAATGCCGAGTCTTGTCTAAGCAAAGTGACTCAGCTTTAAAAAGCAAAGTAATACCAGATTCGTCATTTCTGTGGATTGTTGACGTATACCGCAGGCTCAAGGCCACGCTCCTCATAACTGACACACCTCCAGGCTACACAATGGAATCTCTAATTGCCCACATGAAGGGAAAGGCACGCACACGGGGAAATCTGGCAAAATTAAGAAGTCGTTCATGTTTGTCTTCCATTTTCTTCTCCGTGCCTTTCAGATATCCTGACTTCTTCCCTTTAGCCTACAGCGCCACAAAAATCAGAAAAGGACTGACGCTCTTTATTTAAAAACATTTTGGTGAGTACTTACCATGGGCTAGTACTGGGATTACAAAAAAAAAAGAACGACCAAATATCCTATGCAAATCAAGGATCCCACAGTCTAGTTAGGACAGAACCAGACTGATGAGGTTCCGCAGGGGTGCATAGGGCAGTTTGAGAGCAGTGCAGGTGCGGGCGCGGATGATGGCCAGATGTTTGTGCCAATGAGCTGTTTCTATTCACAACCCTTCTAACGCCAAATGGCTGAGGTTGACCCCCACCCCGACCAATTCTCCAACTCTCCAGACACCAGCTAGGTGTCCTAATTCAGTTCTGATCCTGATTCCTCAAAGTTAGCCCAGACCCCACAGCTGGAAGGCTCAGTCCCACAAAACTGCACCCACTTCGAATACCAGCCTCGAGTCCCCACTTACCACCCGCACTTCTGACTGAATGGCTATGAGCCAGGGTCCCCACAGGCCCCTCCTCGGGTTCGATAGTTCGCTAGAACATCTCACAGAACTCAGGAAAGTGCTTTACTTATGATTATCAATTTATTACTGAGGAGACAAATGAACAGCCTGACGAAGCGCATACAGAGGAAGGTCCAGAAGCATCCTGAGTGCAAGAGCGTCTATCCCCCTGAAGCAGGGATGCGCCACCCTTCCAGTATGTGGATGCATTCACCAGAGCTCCCTGAACTCCATCGCTTAGGGGATTTTCTGGAGGTTTCAGCCCACAGGCATTATTGGTTATTAACCATCTCCATCCCGTCTCTCCCTCCCTGGAGGTTGGGGGGTTGGGGCTGAAAGTTCTATGCTTCTAATCGTGGCGCAGTCTTTCTGGTGACCTGAAGCTATCCAGGGACCTGCAGAAAGTCCCCTCATTAGAACAAAAGATGCTCCTATCACTTAGGAAATTCCAAGGGATTTAAGAGTTCCATGTCAGGAACCAGGGGCAAAGACCAAAGAAATATCTCTTATTATATCACAATATCACAGCCTACCAGGATGTGACTCTTGCACGGAGTTCTGAAAAGGATGTTTTCATATGTGTCCCATGAGTAGAAAAATATTTCAGACAGGGAACATCCTACGGAAAGGCCAAGGGCATTGAACTGCCCGTGCATTTGGAAAACAGCAAGCACATAGTTTAGACCACGAGGTAAGGTGGGATAGAGCAGCAAGTTCTCCTCTAGGCTCAGACAATTATCAGATACACCAGCTAAGGAACGTGGGCTTTTTCCTGCAGGTGCTGCAAGGCTGCTGTACAATTTGAACCTGGAGAGGGACATGATGAGATCTGTGTAAAGAGTCAGAGTCAAACCCAGGAAACAAGTAAGGAGACGACGTATATCTGAACAAAGGTTTTAGTGGGAAGGAGGCAATCGAGAGAAGGTAGAGGCAAGGGGAATCGACACTGATCACAAAGTGTGGGTGCAGGGGAGGATCATGGGTAGGAACACAGGGTAGCAGGTTGGGCTGGGGAGAGCTCTATACCTTGGGTGGGGCAATATTTGCCTGGACAAGGGGTCGCTTGGAGCACTGTGCTTTATTCCTGTTTTCTGAATACCACTAAATTTGATTTAAAAATTTCTGCTGTTACAATACCCTAAGGGGCCTGTGAAGGATGACAGGAGTGTGGCCTCCTCTGAAGTGTGGTTACTGTGTGCACAGCTCTCCCCGTGTGGTTTCAACCCACTCTGCCCCCCTTCCAGAAACTCTTCTGGAGCCCGATCTCCCAGACTGTGATTTCCCTTTGGGCCAAATTGAGACTGAGCATCATCTGATAATGATGCTCACGGGTGTTGGAATTTGTATACATGTATGCAAACCAAATACTAATACATACAACATATAGTAAAAATATGTATACTTAATTATATTGTGTATGTTCTGTTTTTTGTGGGGTTTTTTTTCTTTTGTGTGTGTTTTTGTGCGTGTGTTTTTTTGTTTTTTTTTTTTTTGTGAATAACCATTGGCAACAGAACAGATGCAGCCCTTAACGTTTATTTTCATGGCTTACGGCAAAAAAACCCAAATGGCAGTCATTTTTTTCAGGTAAAAATCATGTTTCCTGAAAAAAGGCTGGGGTTCGTCTTCCGCCTCACACAAGCGCTGTTCTTCAAGACGACCCCAGCAGAGGGCTTTCCGTTACTCACAGGATATTTAAAAGACATCAGTGGCAGGGCTAAGATTCGAGAAAATTCATAATTTTACCACCTACTGTTTTTATCAAGAACATGTTTAAGAGAAACTGGCTTTTGGGGCCTCTGGGTGGCTCAGTCGGCTAAGCGTCTGCCTTCAGCTCAGGTCATGATCTCAGGGTCCTGGGATCGAGCCCCACATAGGGCTCTCTGCTCAGTGGGGAGTCTGCTTCTCCCTCTCTCTCTACCCCTCCCCCTGCTTGTGCTTTCTCTCTCTGTCTCACTCTCTCTTCGCTCTCTCTCAAATAAATAAATAAATAAAATCTTTAAAAAAGAGAGAGAGAATTAAAAAAAAAACTGGCTTTTTATTTTCTGTGAGTGAAGAACGTAATGACAATGAGGCCCGCTTGGGACTTGGGACTTACTCTCGAGGTACTTGGATTCCCGCTGAGGTGCGGGAAGATTTGCCCAGTATTCTCTCACAGCATCAGTTCTAACGTCGACATTATTTTTACCTGAAGAAATGACTGGCACCCAAACTACAGCAATGCAGACATAGGTATTTGATGGATATTTTCTCAAAAATGAATGAAATGAGTCCATCCCTTCATGGAAAACAACTGACAGTATTTGTTACCAAAGGTAAAATTGCAGCTTTCCACTGAAAATTAAAAGTTTAGAGAACTCATGCATTTAACAACTTTCCAAAACGTCATAACTCTTTTGATGAGATGACTGGTGATATTCGCGGATTCTTAAAATATTTCATAAGAATCTATGTCAATTTTTGGAAGATCCACAAAACTCAGAGAACTATTATTTTCCAAAATTATGCATGAGAAAAAAACCATTCAAAATGCAAGATGACTGGTGCATTTTAAGGTAAAAAAAATACTAAAATGTCCTTGAAATAGCCTCAGATTTACACTGCACGAACTCTTTGGGAAGTTACCACTTAACCAAGCTTGGGTGTAAAAGCAAAGAAGAATATCAACAATTATATGAAAACGTTATTAAAATATTCCTTCTTTTATCCAACTATGTACCTATGCGAGGCCATAGTCTTTTCAGATACTTTGATCAAGATTACTTATTACAACACATTGAATCCTGAAACAGGAGAATCCAACTACCTTCTTTTAAATCAAGCAATCAAGAGATTTGTAAAGTAAAATAATACTACCCTTCACCTTTTTCTTTGAAAAATATGGTATTTTTCAGTTAAAAAATTTATATTAACGAGACGGGTTTCTAATCGTTATTTTAAATAAATACATATTTTAATATCGAATATTGCATTTCAAATAAAATTTTTAGTTTTAATTTCTAAAGTGATAAGTATAAATAGATACTATCCACTTTAAAAAAACAAAGCTCTTTGGGGGGTCTTCATTAATTTTTAAGAGTGTAAAGGGGTCCTAAGGCCAACAACTTTGAGAACTGCTGGCCTAAATATTTACTATAAATCAAACTAACAAATTGTAAAATAAAATGTAATCTGTCCTCCTACCTTGACAATTCAGGGTTGAATCTGGAACTTTTCGCCTTTGGAAGATGAGCGTAGGGAGGGGCAGCTCCTGGCTCTTGCTCTGAAGCCGAGCTCCCTTTTCCTCTCCATGCACCACAAGGGGCGTCAAGATGGGCAGGTGAGGGGCCCCTGGGGGGCTCAGTCGTTAAGTGTCTGCCTTCAGCTCAGGTCATGATCCCATCGTCTTGGGATCAAGCCTCATGTTGGGCTCCTTGCTCAGCGGGAAGCCTGCTTCTTCCTCTCCCACTCCCCCTACTTGTGTTCCCTCTCCTTGTCTCTCTCTCTCTCTGTCCAATAAATAAATAAAAATCTTTAAAAAAAAAAAAAGGAAAAAGATGGGCAGGTGAACACCCAGGTCACACGTCCAAGCAGATACCCTCCTGCTGCAAACAGCTTCCCCTTTAGGCCTAGAGGCACACGCATCAACAGCAAGGGCCACTGTCAGAAGGATGGACACTTCAGGACCCCTGCAGGCCTTGGAGCCAGGCTTTGGGTCATTCGGGAGGAAATGCAGGACTCCAGGGACTTGTGGTTTAGCTTAGACACAAGGCGATGGGAACAGGTTCCAAATGAGCATTTCCCCTCTGCCCTGCGGACTCCTCTGCCCCATCTCCGGAAGGTGTGGGCCAAAGAAGGGTCACAGGGAGCCCTCTGAAACACAAGCTGTCTTCCTACTCTTCCCTGGGTCTAAACACAGGACTCTTTGGCAAATCACTTTTGTCTCCAAACTCCAGGTTTGTCTCTGTAACCAAGAGAGCGAGACTGGATTCCACGCAGTCCAAACTCCCCAAGACTCTCTTTCCTTCCTAACCCACAGGACACCATGCAAAGGAAGGTGCCAATAATGTTTTCCTGAGTAATCAAAACTAATTTGAAAAGCTTAAAACACTCTAAAAATTTCAGGGCACATTACATGAAATTGACAGAACCCTTTTCCCTCCCACCAGCAAACTGAAACAGAGAGACTCTGAAACAATTCTGTCTCGTCTTCCTTTTTACTGATCTTCAATTCCAAGGATGGACGAAAAAGGTTTTTTCCTTCCTGTATTTTTCCCCCCCTGTTAATCCTGTCCATGAAGTCTTGATAAAAGAAAGTAAAGGGTTACAAATGTGTCATCCACAGGGTAATAAAGTGTGATTACCATCACTCAGCCTTCATTCATGCCACTCTGCAAGTCTGTCCTACTTCCCCTACCAGTCTGGAGTGAGAAAGATAATAGAATTCCATCGACCTCCACCACTGGAAGCCATCGTCCCCAGATCCTTCCCCTCACTCACTCAACAAAAGCAAAGTTAAATTCTCTTTCCTCTGTGCTCCTATGTAGCACCTTATATTTCTACTAATAGCATATATAAAATGTGTTTTCTTTGTTAATTTTTATATCTTTCCCATCATTAAATTATCCACTGCTCTAAGACAGTAAATGTGTTTTCATGAGTTCTGTTCTTTCCAATGATTGGAATGCAATATATGTTTATCAGATTGAATCAGCCATAAAATCTCACTGACTGTAACTGTGAAATTTCTCTGATGACGATGTCTTTACACATTAAACGACCTCAGATAAAGACTAGAGATTTGTCCGCTTGGCAAATGGCCTACTCATCCTTCAAGATAGCTCAGGGGTCCTTTCTTTCTCCCTTCCCCCCCGCCCCGGTACATAAACCACACTGTTCTTGGCACAAGCGGCTTTGAATCATCAAAAACATTACCCTTCTCTTATGAAACTTTTAGAAGGAATACCTGAGTTGCTGCAACTTTAAGCAGAATCTTCCTAAGAAGATTCTTTACAACAGCATTTTGTAGCCTGTGTGCTATGTAACAGAGTCCTTTGAAGGATTTCATTAAAAAGGCATCTATAACCAAGTAAGATTTGGAGAGGCTGCATATTATACCCCTCTCTAACAGATTTTCCACATAGAATAGTCCTGTGAGAAGTCTGTTGAAGGAAAAATAAGGAAACTGTTTACATTTATTTTTTGGCTAGTTTTTTTTTTTAAACTCTTTGGGCCAAGGGTTTCTGTTTTTTGTTTTTCTCCCTTCACTTTATGCCTATAAACATACCAAGGAATTCCAGTTCTATGGAGAATGTTCTGGGAAATTGATAGGAGAAAAACCAACATTTTTTATTAATCATTTCATGGTACCTCCTCTTCATGCATCATAGCCCAGTAGTAATGAGAAGACTGAATGTGATTTCTTTTCAGAGAATTTGGCCGCTGACTAATAAAGAATCTGACCAAGTTTCCTTCTGCAGGGTTGGTTTGACTTTTGTTTTTGTTTTTCACAATCTCATTAAGGCTTGACTCATTTCTGTTCCCAGCAATTTGTGAGATTGGTAGTAAAGTATGATCTTTGTTTTATAGAAACGAAAAAGGTTCAGGAGGATCAAGTGACTTCCCCATCCCCCCCGCTGGCAGGTGGCAGAACCTGGGTTGTGGCCCTGGCCTTCTAACTCCTGAGGGGCTGCCTCTCCTATGGGGCATGTTGGTTTGGGGGAATATGATTTTTTTTTACCTCTTTTTCTTTTACCGCCACATTTCATATCTATTGAGTCACAAGGAAAATTCTAGCGTTGGCTCTAGCGTCAGACAGATCTGAGGTGGAATCTTATCTCTTCAGCTGGTTTGGTGTGTGACCTCTCCAAACCATGTCGCCCGTCAGAGGCGGCTTCCTCCTCTGGAAATGGAGCATGTCGTCCACCTGCAGGGACTGTTGTGAAGTTTCAGACCATCTTCATAAGTACTGCGCTCATTCCCAGCCACAGTCCCCGCTTAGGAGCTGTCACTGAGCAGTCCTTGACACAGTGGGGGTGGAAAGCCTCTTTGAGTGCGTGCAACTATTTGATATGAAAGCAACTTCAGACCAAGAAGCCTACTTCTAAACTTCCACCCTCTGAAATACTTTGAGAGGTATAGAATTCCAACGGCTGCAATATCCTCACTGGTAGATAAAACAAGTTGACCATTTATGAGGCAGGGGTCCGAGGGGCTTCACAGGACGTGAATCTCCCCTGCAGCCTGATGGTAATGGAGTCACCCAGCCCGTGTCTCCAACTGAGATGGGAAAAGACTGGATTTCCTGAGACTCTCATAGCTGTCATTTACTGACATTTACTGACCACTGGCTATGTTCAGGCACCCTCCTGGACAACAACCGGCTTTGTAAGCATTATTAGCGCTTACAGATGGGACAATGGCAATTCACATTTCTTAGATAACTTTCCCAATCATTAACTGCAATATGCATCATTGTATATACGTTTCTGCTCACCTGAGCAAGAGCACCTAAGAGTGGAATCGGGGATCAAAAGCTATGGCCATTTAAAATTTTGATAGATTCTGTCAAGTTGCCCTCCAAAAAGAGTTGCGCAAAATTAATACTCCTCAACAATGAATGAGTGTCACTTTTCCCCACACTTTGCAATACCATTAATTATATACTTTAATTTTTTTCCAATTTGATGGGTAAAAGGACATCCCATCAAGCATGCTTTAATTTATAGAGGTTTAGTAACTTGTAAGAATGTTTCTGGATACGTAGTGTCCTTTTTCTTTTGACTACATGTTATATCCTTTTCTTTGGGGTTGTTTTTTTCTTTGGTTGCTTGTCAAAGACAACTTGACTTTGTCATGTATGTGGCAAATATCTTTGTTAATTTAAAACAAACTGAAAGGCGCCCGGTGGCTCAGTCGGTTAAGCATCTTGGTTTCAGCTCAGGTCATGGTTTCAGGGTCTCAAGATGGTGTCCTGAGTTGGGCTCCAAGTTGGGCATGGAACCTGCTTAAGAGTCTCCCTCTCCCTCTGCCCTTCCTCCCCCCCAGCTTGCACACATGCACTCTCTCTCTAAAGAAAAAATAAAATAAAATAAAATAAAATATTTTTAAATAAAACAAACTGAAAAAAATCACAGTTTCCATCATTGGAAAATAAGTTCATAATTTATGGTATATCCGTACAATGGGAAAGGCAAATTATCTGCACTGATTTGGAAAGATGCCCAGGATGTATTGTTAAGTGGTCCAGAAAATGGAATTATATGTATACTAGGCCTCCTGCACTCATGTACACATTTATATATGTACATACATATATATTTTTATAAATATATAAATACATATATATATGATTCATGATATATATATATCATGAATAATAAAAAGATCTGGAAGTGTATGTTTCTAGCAAATATAAATAGCCTTGAGGGAAAGAGTAGCTTTAACTTGTCACATTTTTGTATAATGAGCATATGTATTACTCCTATAACACTTTTTAAATAATATTATATATAATATTATTTAATATTTAATTTAATAATATAATATAATATATGTATATGTGTATATATTACATATTATAGTATATATGTATATATATGTATTGTATATAATATACATATATACTATATATATCATATATAGTATATATGTACATATATAATATTATACATATTTATACATATATACACATTATATATATATTTATATATATACACATACGAACATGTACTTTGTAAGATTCATTTTAAAAAGTCATTTCCTTTTAGGTGACACAGTCAATAACAGGACAGGTTCTGTCTCCCACGCCTTGCTGCCCCCGAGCAGAAACAAGACTTTTCTGCAGCACGGCGAAGTTTCCAGTGCAGGCATTGACAGCCTTCCCGCTGACCAGAAGAGAAGGTGGGGGCTGAGAAGACACCAGAAGATTGCAGCATCATTAGTGATGAAGTGCACAGTGTTTTGTCTTACTCATGATGATAACATCAGCTCCCATTATCTTGTAAAACAGAGGCTTTTCAGAAACTGCATTTCCAAGGCTGAGTTCAAAGTACTTCTATTGCAAATAAGAGTGAATGGACAGGAGGGGACAAATTCTCCAGAAAGGAGAAAAGAGGATGGATGATGCTAGAAGCAGAGGTTAAGTGAATCATGGCTGATGAATATAACAGCAAATTACACATGGAGACTGTCTCACCCACCGTGAGAGGCTGACTGCTTTGCAAAGGACCTTGGGGAGCAAGAGGACCACCTGTGTTTCTCAGGAGGCAATAGGATAAATCCCCTTGTTTTTCCAACTTTTTTCCTGAAGAATCTCTAACATCAGTGGTCAGAGAAGATGCAGCTCCTTATAAACTGCATTTGAAGTGTTATATTTTCTTAATATCCCTATGAATTTTTAATTCTAGTCTTTAATTCATCTGCACTGGTTAGAATAGAAAAATAATTGTTAGTCCCCATATTTTCAATGATATCTGTTGACTAAGAAAATTAACAGTATGTGTGCCCTAAGGCATGTACAGTAGTTACCGGGAAGAGGAGAGCCTTTGGGACCAGGCAGACCTGGCTTTGATCTGCTTGTCAGCTGTCCTTGTTCATGATATTCAGTCCCTCAGCTGCATCTTCCTCCTCTGTAGAAGGAAGATAGTAATTCCATCTCCCTGGAACCATGTGAATTAAACAGTGGCTTAAATAAGAGTTAAAATATGTTCTCCTCTAAGAGAACTTTGGAGATGGTGGCCCAAAGCTGAATCCAAGAGATTCAAGTTCCTTCCGTAGTTCTGATCTGCCATCATTAGCCCATGACCATGATTCACCCTCAGAGTTGACTTGAGTTGCCTCATGCTGGTGGCTTCGGCTACAGCCGCCATATCTAAATTCCAGGCAGAATGAAAGAAGGTGGAGGGAAAGGGGAAAAGGCAAGGTCCAAAGAACATCCTCCCTTGAAGAGTGTTCCTGAAGTTCCCCCAAAAGATGACGTACTTTCCAAGAAACTGAAGGTATAATGTTTTAGTTGGTTATAGGGCTGCCCCAAATAAAAATGCAACTCTGTGAATAAGGATGAAGGACAGAACTGCGAGCAGGTGGGCAATCAGCAGTCTCTGTCGCCAATAATTCCAGTGATGTACCAATAGCTAACATGGAGTAAACACCAACAGCCCACAGCTGATGCGCGCTCATAGTGGTTACAATTAAAGCAAGCATTTGGGGCTGGCAGCGTAGCTACTTTGTTCTATTTTATTTTATTTTATTTTATTTCTGAGAGAGAGAGAGAGTGTGTGTGTGCATATGAGTGGTGGGGCGGGGGAGGAGGGGCAGAGGGAAAGAGAGAGAGAGACTCCCAAGCAGGCTCCATGCCCCAGGCAGAACCCAACACAGGGCTCAATCCCACAAGCCTGAGATCGCGACCTGAGCTGAAGTCAAGAGTCCAACACCCAACCAACTGAGCCAACCAGGCGCCCCATCCTTCATTTCAGACATGAAATAACACCAACGTCGGGAAGTTAATAAGTAGCAAGACCAGGATTTGAACCAAGCAGGGTCAAAACCAGCTTGCTTGAGTGAACTGCCTTCCAGCGCCAGGGTGGAAGACTGGCACATACCATTTTAGTGGATTTCCAAAATGCCAGTAGGAAGGCTTGGGTTTTAAAAATGAAGGGGTCAGTTATTCGATAGAATTGCTGATGACATCAGTTGTGTGTTTGGAGACAGACGTTCTACTAAAGGGACTGGATCGTTCGCTGGCATTTTAGTCACTAAAACCTCACCGAATATAGCCTCAAGCTGTTATCTCATTGATATTTTGCTCTTAACGGAGAAACTTCCTTCTAGTGTAAAGGCGATTATGTATACTTATTCACTTGTGCGTTCATTCATCGTACATTATAATTTCGGATTGGTCACTGTGTGCTACACCTGGGCTCCCGTTGAGGATCTGGGAATACAAAGATAAATAAGGCAGAGTCTGTTACCCTCGAAAGTCACAGTTAGAGGAGTGGATTTTAAGCAGTTCAACCACAACCCAAAGTAAGGCATACGTTTTACACTGCAACCTCGTGCACCACACAGATGAGAACGCACGCACAACACACTCAAATTTCATCAGACAACACTTCATCGACGGTAAATATGCAATGCACTCTGGTTCTTTCTATCTGTTCTTCTGCACATAACTGTACTCTACTCCTTTTCTAATCTATTCTATCTCAGTTGTTTGTTTGCTTGTTTTTTACACATTGAATGCCCTAACTAGCATTATTTTAAGACACTAATGGGTTGAGAAAGGCAACTACATTGATAAATTAAATGTTATATGGGAATATTCCAAGAACCATATAGATACTGAGTTCTTGGACCTTAAAGAAAGAGGCTAATTCTTCCTGGGAGATGTTAGGGCAGGTAAGACAAGGCTGAACTCTGAACTGAGCCTTGAGGGATGAGAAGGAAAGGTCCAGGTGGAAACTGGGAAGAAGGACACTCCAAGGGAAGAAAGCATCATGGGTGGATGTGAGAGTACGTAGAAAGCCAAGCAACTGGGGCCCGAGCATCACAGGCGGTCAGGGGAGAATGCTAGCTCAGAGTCACCGGGCCAAGGACAATCATACCATGAATGAGCCTACGTCAGCGGGAGACCCCTGAGGGCTCAGATGCAGCTGATTTCACTCCTCAGCCTGGTCTCTGCCTCTGGCAGCCACGTGCACTGAACATCTGCCTGCCAGGGACCTGTCCCTGTCTTGGATGCTCAAGTCACAGTGGAAAGCAAGGCTCAATCTTAATCGTGACAGAGCAGTTTGAAGAAGACTCTGGACACATACACAAGCCATTCTTATGCCCTGTGATTAGTTCTCGAATAGTGGGATGCCCCTCGTGCAGTGGGTGTGTGGGGCTAAAAGATATGGGTCCTGTTTGTGACAGCAGGGACGGCTCCGTGGGGCTGAGTGTAGAAATATACGCACGAGGAACGTCAGCTGCTTGAAAGGTCCCTGGCTGTGTGACGGTCATTCCTATTGATGGGAGTCTAAATTCACATTACATTTCTGGAAAGGAACCTGGCAAAATGTTTCCATACACTTAAAAATGTGCACGCCTTTGGCCAAGCAGCTTCACTCATTCGAGGTCATCTGACACGTAATGCCTACAGACCTAGGCCTCACGTGGCCACATCATCTTCCCGCGGTGTTGTGTTTAGAAAATACGATCTGGCAATCAAATGGATTTGGAATCAGTCTCAATCCGAATTCCATCTCTGGAAGAGCACTGAAAGGGATCCAGCAGTGCCTCTCTTAGATCTGCTATCACACACCGGAAAAGTGTGAAGGGCTTTGTCCTGTCTGTGCTCCGGGCCAGAGGAAGCTTGGGGAGGGGTAGACGAGCAGAGGGAGAGGGAGAGGTGGCCAAAACTATCCAGAAATTAAACTAACTTGGTATCAGGAAGAGCAGAGAGCCAAAGGCAGCCGGCCACGAGGATATGATCTCCCTGGAAATTTGTCTGACATGAGGGCTTTTCACTTCCACAAGGTGTGAAATTAGGGAGAGAGTTAACAGAAAGTTAAGAAAATCTTACTTAAATTCCCTCAGTTAACATCTGGATTTCCTTTATAAAGATAAAAAATTGCTCTGAAAGTGCAAAGTAATGATTAATTAAATGATGATCTCTTCTTATGAAACAATATTTGCATCCGTTGACTGTCATACTGTAGAAAAAAATTGTTAAGGAAATGGGGAAAGCAGGATATAAGAATATAAAAAAGAATAGTTAAGATAAAAAAAAGAATAGTATAAAAAGCATGCCAAACTATTAACATGAAATCGTTTTATCATATTCTTTTTTGCTTTTACTTTTTTCTGTATTTCCTTTTTTTTTTTTTTTAGTTTTATTTAAGTAATCTCTACACCCTACATGGGGCTCAAACTCCCCACCCTGAGATCAAGAATCACAAGCTCTTCCAACTGAGCCAGCCAGGTGCCTCTACGTTTCTGTATTCCTACATCGCCTATAATGAACATGTATTCCTTTCTGTATACAGAATTTGTTTTTTAAAGCCATTGGCTGGTCAAGGAAAATTACCAAAATTTGGAGTTCGGAAGTAATTATAAGGACTGGTTTTAACTTTCCAGAAGTCTCATAAGCTTTATAACTCCATTTCACTGTTGTAGAAAGTGGGCCCAGGAAGCTGGCAAGATAATAATTATATTACATAAAACTTGAGCAAAGGACATTGATTGTGCAAAGTATTAAATGGTGTTATTTTAAAAGGGTCCTCTAGGGGCGCCTGGGTGGCTGAGTCGGTTAAGCATCTGCCTTCTGCTTAGGTCATGATCCCAGGGTCCTGGAATTCAGCGCCATGTTGGGCTTCCAGGAGTCTGCTTCTCCCTCTCCCTCTGTCCCTCCTCCAGCTCATGCTCTCTCTCCTGAATAAATAAAAATCTTTAAATAAATAAATAAATAAATCTTTAAATCAATCCATCCATCCATCCTCTTGTCAAGTGCTTATTTGCATTGGGTACTTAAAAGCAGGACTGCATAGAGCCTTTATTGCCAATCGTCACAATGTCAGCAAGTGAACCCTTTATTTTTTTAGTCTTCACAGCAATCTGAGGAGTTGAATGTTGTTCACATGTGTCAGAGAAGGAAAGTTAGTCTTGTGGTGATTAAGACATTGACACAGATCCACGGATAATGGACGGCGCTGGGGTGCAAGTCCACACTGTCCCTTCAGCTAAGCTAAGTAGCTGCACTGAAGGAAACATCAGGTCATCTGCAATAAGAGAAAAGCAAAAGGCTTAGGGACAAGCAGATATAATGTGGGCCAAAAATTCACAGAAAAGCAAGCCTTTACTTCTTTCTTTTCAATAAAGCGGTAAGGAGTATGAAGCAGAAAGTTTAAATTTTGTCTAAATTTTAACACAATCCTTGAGAGTTCCCTAGTTTTTTTTTTGGTTTTATTTTGTTTTGTATTTTTAACAAAAAAATTTCTATTATTATCACAGTAGTTGCAGGCAGTTCCCAGAAGACAATTAAAACTTACTAGGTTGAAATTTAAGCATATAACTCACCTTGGAAAGAGCCAGAGTTGATCACTACTACCAGTCCCTCCTCCCTCTGGCTTCCAGCTCTGATCACTGAGCTCTGTCCCACTTAGGCATTTAAGCGTATGTTGGCCACCATGTTGGCCATGACAAATGTGAGTCATGAGCATGACCACCAAATTGGCCCCTCCTTCTGAATGCTAGGGTTCAGCCTGGTTTGCAAGGCTCTGACTTGCTTTTCCTTTCCAAACTCCAAATTTCTAGAATTTTCTTTTTCTAGAATTTCCCTCCACTCCAACTTGACTTTTTCTCTAATCTCTTCTCCACTGCCATAGTCGGCAAAGATTGTCTTCTGTCGATGCTTGCCTGCGAAGCTTCATTGTGTGTCTGGGACTCCTTTTAGGAAGCTCACACAGTACCAGAACCCCTCCAGATATCCCTCTCAACCGCACCATGCCATGCTGCTCCATCAACACCCACCTTTTTCTTTCCCTGCCTTTGAGACCACCTGCCAAAACCACCCACTGCTCTGAGAGTCCCACCTAATGATGAGCCCTGTCCTTAGCACCCCTCCCCAGAAATTGGCTCGGTGTGTTCCAAGCACTCCCTTAAGAAAAACAGTGCTAATCTCTGTTTGTCATTCCATCTCCTTCTCGTGCTTTTTTGATGTGGGCGTCATGCAATGGAGTAAGTTGGAATTAAGGAATAGCCTTAAATTTAAATAAATATCTTTTGACTTTCCACTGTGATCTAGACATTGTGCTAAGTCCTGTGGGTTGTGGAAATGTTCAAAGGATACTCTCACCCTTACTGTGGGGAGTTCACTGACTTTTGAGTAAAGAAAAAATGGGTAAAAGCAATTCTAAGACATGGTGAAATGAGAGCAATGTGGTTTGGAAATGAAGAACAAGGAATAAGTATTTTGTCAGCGGCCATCGAGAAAGCTTTTTGGAAAAGGAAGGATTTGAGCTAAGCTTTGAAGAAGAGGTGGAGAAAAATATTCTAGGCTCTGGTAAGGAAAAAGTGAACATACAAGATAGTGTATGTATGTTTCAGTCTTGAGAATTTTCCGTATGGTTAGGAGTGAAGGCTCTTGGAGGGGAACTACAAGACAATTGAAAAGTCAGCTTTGTGCTTGATCTTGTAGAAACCCAAACATCAAGGGAAGGACTCTGGGCCTTGTGATTTAGCAGAGTTACCATGGGGTTTTGAACACAGGGGGGGTGTGTTTCTTACCTAATCATTTCCTAAAGCTTTCCCATTCCCAAAGGGGGTCTACTGGTGTAGGCAGGTAGGACTTCGGATAGTAAGAGGATGGATGGGAGAGAAGTAGACTAGAGACAGGGAACTCCTGCAAGCAAAGAGGGAGGCTGTGAGTCCCAGTGGTGCAGAGGCAGTGAGAAGCTAACAGCTATGACCACACTGGGCAAAGACTCTCCATAACCTGCAGGCTGATTTAGCAGATCAGGTTGCAGGTTGCTGTAATTAAGGTTGCCAAACATTTTCCATTAAGGTCTTCACTTTGGACACTCATACTTATGTATCCTGGTCCCAGTTTCTGAGAGGTAGTCTCAGATCCAAGGCAGCTTTTAGGAAATATATTTTTTTTTCAATTTCATTTGCTCAACATCAAAAAGAATTGAAACCACATTTCTATTGGAAGAAAAAAGACGAGAAAAAAATGTTATTCTTTGCTTAAATATCCAATATCTGAAAGATCTATTTTAATATGTCACACTCAAATTGCTGTAAGCTGGGTACAAAATAAGAAGTAAGATTTGGATTTCATTCCAACCAATAGTTTAAAACAAACAGCAATTTAATCCTGGGGAATTTTTTTGTTTTGTTTTTTGCCTGTTGGTTAGTTGGTTATAAGACCATTGAAACCTGTCCCTGAATGAACTTGTGAAATGACAATCTGGTTTAAATAGGACTTTTTCCCTCCCGGAAGAGGCTGGAGCCAGTTTGGAGGCTTGGGGCCCCAGATGAGGAATACCATCCATTAAGCTGGAACAGCCACAAGTCTTAAAACTAGAAGGTTGCTTGGAGACACAGTTAAGAGAAGCACACTAGAAACAAGGTCCCTTCAATCTGGAGGGAACACTAAATATCATTGACTCCAACCTTTTCATTCTAAAGAGAAGGAAGCTGAGTTCCAGGAGATAAAACCACTTGCCCCAAGCCCAGTGTTAGTTTCTTACAGAACCAGAACCAGAACCAGAATGTAAGGTCTCTTTATTTTCAGATCATATCAGTATTCTGTTCAAAACTTCATCACAGGGCACCTCGGTGGCTCAGTGGGTTAAGCCTCTGCCTTCAGCTCAGGTCATGATCTCAGGGTCCTGGGATCGAGCCCCGCATCGGGCTCTCTGCTCAGCAGGAAGCCTGCTTCCCCCTCACTCTCTGCCTGCCTCTCTGCCTACTTGTGATCTCTCTCTGTGTCAAAGAAATAAAATAAAATAAAATAAAAAAATAAAATAAACAACAAAAAAAAACTATTTATCACCCCATACCCTGCCTGAAGTTTCTCAGAGCCCAAAGCAGCAGGAGGCTGGGGCAAGCACTCTGCACACCCGCTGACTGGCAGGTGGCAGGCGACTGGGAGCAAAGATGCGGAGCCTCGAGATGATGAGATGACATGAGGAATGCCGAGACACCTATAAATATGCTGTCTATACCATTCCTTCCCCAGAGTCCTCTTCCGCACTGACATCTCCCCACCCCCAAGCTACTTCTCCGAGTCTTCCAGCACCTTCCAGTGCCTTTCCGAGTTGCCCTCAATGCTCGTTTCCATTTTAAGGTGATTTCACCTTCCTCTTTCTAATCTTCATTCCACTCCTTCCATGCCCAAATCCCGCCCAAACCAGGCCAATGTCTGCATTCTTCCAATTCAAGAGTGACAGCTTTCCTGGAAAGTTCTAGAGCTCTTCCTACACTAATGAAAAGCCAAGGTTGTAAGCACTGGGAACATTTCTACGTATCAGCTCTTTGAATAGTTTGGGGACTGGCTTCTTAGACCATGGAAGCAGCAACGAGAATGATGAATAGGCTTAAATTAATCATTTCTTGTGGCTGCATCATGAATTCCCTAGCCACAAATTATTAAACACAGAAGCACCTTAGAGAATATAAATGAGAAAATATAATATCACATTTGTTCCTCCTTGTCAAGGTGGGAAAATTATATATCTATCAATAACATTGCTGTAAGTGGACAACAAGGAAATTCGTTACTGCAATTTTCATTGTGTTCCTAAATATCAGAACCAAATGGTGAATAAGCAAAGAAACAATGACAAATCTTGGGAATATGAAGCCCCACAGCATGCTGGGCTCTGCTGGGTACCTTCATATGCTTTATCTCATCTGTTTACATCAAACCTTCTCGGTAGGTTCTTAATTATTGCTTCCCACTTTTACAATTTTTAAGAAAAAAAATCAGGAAGGGTAAGCATGACTCCTAAACTAGTAAATGTCAAAGAGGAGATTCAACACCAAGTCTATTTGATGGAAAATTCCACGTTCTCTCTACTGTACTCTGCTCCCTTGAGATCAATTCCTTAAGCACAGATGATAAGAGAAGTTACTGAGACGTTACAATCTAGGCACCATTCTAAGTGCTCAGTACATTCAGTTCTTTTCATCCTCATAATCCCCCTCTGAAGGAAGTATTATTTTTCTCATTTTACAGATGAGAAAACTAAGGTACAGGGGAGTTGAATAGTGTGCCCCTGATCACACGGCTATTACATGACAACTACACCATGATTTAAACGTAGCTACTCTGGCTCCGGAGCACAAGCTCTCGGCCATCAGACTGTAATACCTCCGTTTCCTTCCATTTTGCTCTTTTCCATTCCATTTTATTCCATTCGTCCTTCTTCCTTTCCTCCCTGTCTTCCTCCTTGCTTTCCTTCCCCTCTCTTACTTTTTTCTTCCATTCGTTGAACACCTACGATGTACGCAGGATTGTACATAAGACGAATAACCTACAGTTAAGGAACTCAGAGGGAAAGACACTCATCAACATATCATTTTAATGGGTGTCGTAAGCACGAATGCAGAGATATGTATCCATTTTTATATCATATACCCACACGTGTGCACACACGTGCACAATGGAGCTATCATGGGATTTCCTGCTTTTCTGTCCTCCATCTCAAGCTGTGGTCTCTCTGTCTGAATTGCAACAAGTGCTTCTCTTAAAATGCTAAACCGGGTCATGTCACTCCTCTCTGCAAAACTGTCCAAAGCCTTCAGATATCCCATAGAGGAGAAGCCAAAATTCTTCAGTGGCTATAGAGTCCTCCAAGATCTCGACCCCATGGCTGCATCTCCTACAGCTTTCACGACTTGAGCCACACTAGCCACTCTCTGCCCTGCCCTTGTGAGACCTTGCTATTCCCTGGAATCCCCGTCTCTCAAATGTATCCGTGTGGTTTATTCCCTCGCCTCTTTGCAGCCTTTGCTCAAATGCCAACTTCTCGGTGAGGCCCTTTCTGACCACCCTGCCCCAGTACTCTCTTCCCCTTTGCTGCTCTCTTATCCCAGAGAACACTTGCCACCATACAGCGCATTATATCGCCCTTTTCAGCATCCACTTCACTCCATTTCCCATAGAATATGAGCTTCAATGGCAAAGGGATTTGTATCTGTTTTGCGTACTTATGCATCCCAGCACCCAAAATATTGTTTGCCATATGAGTGCTCAGTAAATATTTATTAAATTCAAGAAGAAAGTATTTAATAGTGGAGGGGAAGAAGCGGAGGTAAGGAATTCTTCACAGAGACGGAGACATTTGTACTGATTTTTGGACGAGGAGGGTGAAGAGGAAGCATTTAAATAAGACGTGGAAATCAGAAGCAGCACAGCTGACAGGGTTCTGTGGGCATCGAGGCAAATCGGGATTTGAGCACGAGCAGTAGGAACTGGAGTGAGAGGGAGAGATGAGGAACAGAAGAGGGAAGGCCTCCCACATGAAGGACGGGAGCATCATCCCTCTAACGATGGGGTTTAAGCATGGGAGTGACATGATATGATTTACATATTCCGTCACAAGGTAGGGCTTGTGTTTTTTTCTAAATGCAGTTTTCTAAAATATTGTAGCAAATGAAGAAATAATAATATAGCTTAGTTATTAAAACAAACAAACATCGCACTCCCAATGTGAACTAGGGCAATGACCGTGGAAACCAGAGAAAAGGCTGCATTTGATTGCCACTGAAAAGAAAGAACATTCATGAAACTGTGACCAATCAGCAGGGAGATTCTGGAAGGAGTGCGAAGGAAAAGAAAAATCGAAGGTGATCCCCAGAGTTTAAGCTTGATAACGAGGTGGACAAAGAGGAGGAGGAAGAGGGTCAAAGTTGGGCATCATTGCTTCTGCTTGAGGCAGGTGACGTTGAAAGTTCTTGGGTTGTATTCAGAAGAACATGGGGTAGGAAAAGAGGACAACTGTCTGATTAATCAGGAGTGGCCTAAGACCCTGTAGAGATAACGTAGGTCCACTGACTCACCTTCTGCTGAAGCGGGAATTGGCTAGCTAGCCCATTCTGGAAGCCATTCAGCTGGGCTGGATCCACATGATTCCCATCAGCACCACCTGTGGCGCTTGTTAAACAAGCAGATTCCATAGGTCTGGGTGTGTGTTTGTATCTGTGTCTATTTTTTTTTTCAAGATTTTATTTATTTATTTGAGATCGAGGGCACGCATTCTTGAGCTGGGGGAGGGGCAGAGAGGGAAGGAGAAAGACAAGCTGACTTTGTGCTGAGCGCAGAGCCCAGTTTGGGTCTTGATCTCACGACTCTGAGATCATGACCTGAGCTGAAACCAAGAGTCAGACGCTCCACCGACTGAGCCACCCAGGCGCCCCTATGTGTCTATTTTTCATGAGCACTCTCAGGGGATTCTGATGCTGGTGGCCCATGGACCATACTTAGGGAAACGCTAAGTTAGACAAAAAACGAAATACTAATAATTGCTCATATGAGACCCGTCACAGGGCAATCTCTGACTCCTCATCAGTCCGTGTTTCCAGCCCGCTTCTGATACTATCTCCCAGTTCACATCCACGGAGCATACTTTGCATTAATTGTCAAATTTAACTCTCACAACCTTGAGAGGTAGATATTATTTGCTACATTTTGAAGATTAAAGGATCTGAGCTCAAAGACTTTAAATAACTTGCCCAAGTTCCTTGAATTAATCCGTAATAACAGAGAATCATAATTCTATCATCTGATCTCAAGGCTTGTACCCTTTCCACTGTGGCACAGAACCTCCTCCATGAAGCTTTCTTTACCGGTGAATCACTTCCCTTTTAAAAAACTTATTTTTAAGTACCGTAACTTTCAGCACTCATTAACACGTGGTGCTTTTATTAGCTGGCTGATTTCCACATAGGAGAATTATGTCCTTAATTCTACAACTGTCACAGACTCTTGTTTTCTGTCCACCCCAAAGAGCCTGACATTCATGAGAGCATTCAGTAGGAGCTCAACAAATATACTCAGTTTCTCTAAGGGGCTGGCTGCTCCAAGGAGCAGCAGGAATGGACTTCCCGTGTGCTCCCAGGTGACTTACGTCGTGTCTTAAACTCTTCCCGTTTAACATGAGGAAATTCATACATTTTTTGGCACTTGAGTCACAGCAATTGGGGGAAAAGCAATGATATGCTGTGGTCAACCTACAGTGAATCAAGGTAAGGACATTAATTTGCAAGGAGACTATTAACTAAGAAAGAGGGTGTTCTTTCTTAAAAACCGTATTTCCTGTTTTGTCTCCCCCTCTGATTTCCCCCAATTCACCCTTATTGAGGAGGGCGTGTATTGCATGGAGCCCTGGGAGTGGTGCATGAACAGTGAATCTTGGAACATTGAAAAAATAAAATTAAATTAAAGAAAAACAAACCGTATTTCCAAAGTCTCTTTGCTAGAAAATTAATAGGCACTCCCTGCTCCCAGAAAATCCATTCACTTCCTCCAGGAGCAGGATGAGAATATTGTGCTAGAATCCTTTGAGGAGCAAAACTAGGTCTGGTGCAGGGATGAAGGGCGGAGCTCCAGGGTGTGCATAGAAAACAAATGCTGGGATCCTGCAAGCTCAGAAGCCAGCATCTCCTTGTCAGCAGCCCAGGGCCAAATCGAAGCCAGCTATACTGTGAGCAATGGCTTCAGGGTCACTAGTGATACCACCACGACCTGTCACAGAATCACCAGGAGCTTGCTCCTGAGAAGGTAACAGGAAAAAGGACCAAACTCTTATTGAATCAGGACCAAAGAGAATGAGTATATGACATCGAAAATTGAGGAACATTAAAGCACGACCGAGAGATCAGAGACCTACAACTTTGCTTTCCATCTAACGAAACAAAACCCAAAGAAGTCCTTCCACTTCCATCATTCCTTCCAAAGCATAAGAAAAAAAAAAATGGCAGCTGGACAATATTTAGAGAGAGAGCAGTTCAATTATAGGAAAATGGCAAGTTTCAGATTTATGTAAATGGCATGAGAAGCCATCCCAAGACAATAATTAATTAATAACACTGAAGACACGACCCTCATGACGTCATCTGAACCTAATTACCTAGCAGAAGCCCTACCTTACAGCATCACATTGAAGGTTAGGACTTCAGCATATAATTTAGGGGTGGGGGGAGGAGAGGCACAAACATTCAGTCCATAACAAAAATCGAGGTCGATTTGGGCCATTTTATTCAAAATTGGAACTTCAGCTAATTTGACAGACAGAAACAAATAGTTACCTGCAGTGGAAGTACACAGATTTGTTAAAGGAAACTGACACCCCAGGACCTGTGAGCACTGGAAGATAGGATACAGGAATTTCTTCACACCAGTGACATGATGAAGCAGAAACATCTCCCTTACCCACCGCTAGCTGAGAGCTGTCTTTAATATATTTTGAAGCGGTTCCTGCTGTATTATTTATACGTTGTGGAATATGGTTATACTTTACCAAAATATCTTTTGTTGTCATTCTATGGTGTGGGTTGGTCCTTTTTCATCATTTTGCCTTTTTTTTCATTACCATTGCAAAATCGAGTCTACGAGCATCCCAGGCATTATGCCTATTGTATACTGCAAACAACTGGACCCTGCATGAAAATTTTAAGTGACATTCTGGTGTGTTGAATGAGCAAACCAGGCACGCCATATCCCCAGCAGCCCATGTCTGATGGGCTGATTTATGACCAGAACATCAACATGCCAAACTCATATTTGAAATGAATCCAAGTTTTTAAGATAAACAGAATATGAATCCAAAGGAATTCGAGAATTCAAGATGCTTTGAAGATTTAGGAATTTAAGACAAAGGGAAATGCTAAAGGCAAAAAAAAAAAGGATATAAATATCCAACGTGATGGTTTAAAAGATAAACCTTGGAGAGAACAGAGTATGAAGCTTACAAATAAAATGAAACTACAGCGAAATGATTCATTAAATTCTACACAAAAAGGTGGTTTGAGAGACTCATCCTCTAGGCTCACTACCTATAGTTAATTTAAAATTAATCAATATGTTGTAAGTTTCAAGGATTCTTGTAGAAGTGTATGAGTGTGGGTCTGTGTGTGTATGTGAATTTTTTTTCAGTAAAGAAAAAAACAAAGAAAATTGATCAGAAGGGGGAAAAATTGAGAGGTATAAAATTTTTAACAGTTAACACATCTTTAAAGAGGTAAGCCGTATCTAGTCATCACATCTCAGTTTGCACATTTGATGACAAAATCAGTATTATTTGATTCTAAATGAGACACGGACATACTTTACTGGTCTGTCAGAGGAGACAATTAACATAGATCTGTGGCGGGGTGGAAAACCTTTTTCAGTGGGCACCAATATGTTTCTTAGGAAGGCAACAGTCTTGGTTTAAAAAAATACTCTAATAAATATTTAGGGAAGGATCCTAAAAATCTTAGGCGTGGCTTTTAAAAGATAAAGTTTCAAAGCATATAATTAAACTGTTCTTAAGAATAAATGAATGATGACACCTGGCTCCGTTGGTTAGGCATCTGCCTTCTGCTCCAGTCATGATCCCAGGATCCTGGGATCAAGTCCCACATCGGGCTCCTTGCTCAATGGGGAGCCGGCTTCTCCCTCTGCCTGCCGCTCCCCCTGCTTGTTCTCTCATTCTCTCTCTCTGACAAGTAAAAAAAAAAAAAAAAAAAAAAGGAATAAACAATCGTAGAACGGAAAGTTCAGGGACAAGAGAAATGATAAAGTCTGCGATCAAGTTGGTAGAATTTGGCCAGTGGATTATTTTTTAAAAATAATTAATAGATTTGATTGTTTTTAATACAGTTTTAGATTTACAGAATAACTGAGCCAGTGGCACCTAGAGATCCATATGTGTCCCTCCTTCACTGCCCCCCACACAGTTTCTCCTTCTGTATGTTACATTAGAATAACGCCTGGTATTTGCAACCCTTATCATTAATAAATCAATATTGACATGTTATCACCAATGATAGTTAATAATGGTTTTATATAGAAAATCTCACTGCCCCCAAATCCCCTGTGCTTCTGCTATTCATCCATTTATTCTTTTTTTTTAAATATTTTATTTATTTATTAGAGAGAGAGATCACAAGTAGGCAGAGAGGGGGAAGCAGGCTCCCTGCTGAGCAGAGAGCCCTATGTGGGGCTCGATCCCAGGACCCTGAGATCATGACCCGAGCTGAAGGCAGGGGCTTTAACCCACTGAGCCACCCAGGCGCCCCTATCCATTTATTCTTACGCTCCCTCCAGCACCCTCCGAACTTCTCGGGTGGCTGGGAGCAGACATGGTGTCTTACTCATCTTGGAATATTTAGCATGCCTAGCACTGTGCCTGGGATTTATAGTTTTCATTTGTATGTCTTTAAAATGAATCAGACTCCTAACTGCAGACTTAAAGACAGGTCTCGAACAGTGACGGTAAATAACAAAAGAGGGAATTTAGACACCAAAAGGATCCAAGTTTGCTCCAGATCAAGTCCTCTGGAAAGCAGATGCCAAAAATGCAATGTAAAAGTGCAATGTATTTATTGGAGGGCAATGCCTGTGAAAAAGCTAGGGGAGAGGGAGAGGTGGGCGAGGAGATCTTCAGAAACAGTACAGCTTCTGTACCTGTGCAAATAAAAAGGGAAGGACGGCAGATTGGGCCAGAGAAACCCCAGACTGAAGGGTGGCTCTGAGGTCTCAGCAGGGCCAACATGGAGTTCCAGAGCAAACACCCACCAGAGCATGTCCACAGTGCACGGCAGTAACCAAGCCCTAGTACCTCCACCATGCCAACAGCCAGCACGGCTTAGAGATAGCGTATCTTCAGCTCAGGGCTGCAAAGGATCCCGAAGGTAATGCAGCTGGAGGCTGTCAGCCGACTGCCTGCCCATGGGAGAGGTTCTCTCGCGAGCGAGATCTGGGACGTGTTCCGCCATGACAGTCGGAGACACTTAGGCCAAGAGCGAACTCTGTGCCCAAAGACAATTCCTATTGTAACTCCGGTACGTTGTTGGAAATACTGTGGATTTCCAAAATCGCAGAATTATACATTTTGGAAGTTGCATATATAAATATGCTCCCAAGCTAAATATGGATGTATCTGTTGTTTTGAAATATTTCCAACCTATTTAAAGTAGAACACTAAGAGCTAGTTGCTTGCCACTCGATTGCCAGGCAAGGTTTCCCCCACCCACGCTGTACTTAAATCTACCCGTTTTTCTATTCCTCCTTTAGTTTTTATGTGTGGGAACTTCTCTTGGGTGTTCACTTCCTAAAAACGGAAATGTATAAACTTACTTGAAGAGTTTCAAAGTTGAATATTTATGCAAATATCTCAGTGCATAACATGTATTATTAGCAGGATTAAAACTAAGAAGATTCCATTTCTATTGAATAGGTAACATCTCTTAAAGTTCCAAAACAAGGAGATAAGAAATCATGCGGCCGGGGGGTTATTTTCCAAGGAGAGCATGTGGCTAGTGTACCAATGAGACATCATCGCAAAGTACAGCAAAACTCTCCTTCTTTTCTTTTAGCACTTTTGACATTTCAGTTTTTCTACCAGCCTTTTTAATAATGGATACACGCTATGACACATGCCTACCTTAAAGCATTTTCCTGAACATGTTCTAATGGCTGTCATGGAAAGAGCTGAGAACGGTTTATTTTAAAATGCTGGTGTTAATGTTCGTATTGAAGTCCATTGCCCTAGAACCTCACAAAGATATTTTCCAATCATGCTACCAACTTTTATAGCCTTTAAATAGGATCATTTGGTTGAAACAGTTACATAACACGAGACTCCAGCTCATTATACATACTCAACAAATTGTTAAATTAGTCTAAGCTCATATATACTAACTGATCTCAAAATAAATATTAAAAAGTAATTTTCTAGAATGAGTTTCATAAAGGAGAAAAATAAGCTTGAGTTTTCTTCAAGCTGGTAGTGTGCTAGTACCCCCTTTTGTTTGTTTAATACTTATAAATAAAGGGCATTCTTGATTAAAATGGCTTTTTTATTATCCCTCGAGTAATTCTTAGTAATTAGGTGAAGGTTGTCTTTAGTGATCTGTCCAAAACTTGCTTCTCTTCTAATGTTTTCTCTCTCAGCAAATGATATCTCCCCCCAGGGGTGCCAAGTTCTATTGATTTTACCCACAGCATATATATTTTTTCTGTACGCTCTCCTTCACTACCACCAAATCAGCCTAAAACAAAATGTTACCTTTTGTCTCGAATATTACAATTACTTCTTAAATAAGCATGATCTGCTGCCACACGATTTCCATGTAATGGCTAGAGTAAACTTTTGTGAAATGCAAATTTATCACATCATTAACGTGCTTAAAGCCCTCGCACGGCTTCTATTTACGGTTAGGATAAAATCTGAACCCTGATACCAGCCCCGAGACATCCCCGGCATTACCTCCCGCTGCCTGTCCTGATCACTCGTCTCTGGACACGTAGGCCACTCTTTTCTCTCCTCAAGCCTTTGCCTACCCTACGTTCACTGCTTGAAATTTTCTTCTCCCTTTCTTTTCTGTAATGACTGCTATTTGTCTCTTCGGTCTCGACTTAAGTGTTGCTTCTTCACAGAGAAATGCTTCCCTAGCTTGGGAGGTTGTACTACGGGCCTCAATTAGTTTTCCCTCCCTGCCTGCCTCTGTGGCCTTGCCGTGTCCTCGCTGTGGGCGAAGGGGATTCTCCTGTCTTTGACTTTGAGCCTGGCTATGGGGCTCATTTCATGTAATAGTGACAACGTGTCAGTTCTGAGCCTCGGTCTTAAGAGGGCTCATATACATGTGTGTGTGTGCGCGCGCGTTATCTCTGGAGAGCCCTGATGGATATCCCGCTGCACGCTCTCTATATATTTATGGAGAGAGAAAAAGAACAGAGGGAAATTTATTTTAAGGAATTAATTGTGCGGACTGCTAAGTCCAAGATCTGCAGGGCAGGCCAACAGGCTAGAAACTTGGGCAGGATTTCTCTGCTACAGTCTTGAAACAGAACTCTCCAGAAAAACCTCAGTTTGGGCTTTTATTTGCATAGAATCACAGTACGCCTTCTGTGTCTGGCTTCTCTCAGCGTTGCATTTGTAGGAGTCAGATATGTCCACGCGTGTCACTGGTTCATTCTCACCGCTCTTTAGGATTCTGGCAATAGGTATTGGGTTCGTTTTCAGCTTTGACCTATTACGATAACGCTGCTGTGATCATTCCTGCACGTGTCTCGTTTGGTGAATGCACATGTGCGTGTCCGTTGGGTGCATCCCCGGGAATGGAATTGCTGAGTCGAGAGGATGCCTCTGAACTTCTTCAGTAGATAGTGCCGAGAGTTTTTCGAAAGTGGCTGTACCAATTTACACGTGGACCTCCAGTTTTCCATGGGGCATGGGCTTCACGAGAGCCTCCCCGAGGTCTAATGTTCAGTCGAGTTTGAGAACCATTTTTATAGAAGCTTCCAGAAGCCTCAACGGATTGATCCAGATTCTTTCTTCCATGCTGTTTCTCAAGAAAGTCCCGAAATCCTTCTCAACTCTTGACATTTCCAAGCCTGGTTACTATACAGCTAATCTTCGACAACTGTCTCACACACACACACACACACACACACACACACACACCCCATGACCACTAAATAATGACGTATTATTTATAGCATGACATCATGTGCCTTCTGATAGTAGCATCTCTAAGGATCCATACCCCCATTCGTACTCGATTATAACCACCCTTGTCTATAGGGTTCCTGTCAAGTCTATACAGACGCAGGTCCGCACACAGTGGCGAATCTCTCGTGAAGTTCAAACGACCCCTCAGTCCGCCTTCTGAAGCTACTCTCAGCTGCCGGGGCTATGTCAGCAGGGACCGAATGACCCTCATTCAGAATCTGGTTGAGAAAGATTTGTTTGTATTATATCTTAAAAGGGCACAGATATAAGAGTAGATAAACAATAATTGATCTTTTTGAAAACTGCATTAGGTCATGCTCTCCCTGTGGCTTAGCAACCAGCCGCTGCACACGTGGAAGGGATGTCACATGGAAACTGTGCATCCCGGGGGTTTGGAGACTCGGCTCGCAGAAAGGAGGAGGAAGGTCAGCTACCGCTCAAACTCCGTATAATGAAATCTTGTAATGGTTTCATTTCTAGGAATCACGTTCTTGTTTTGCAACAGCTGGGGACCAATTTGTTTCTCTGAAGCAAATTAGCAAGCCCAAAGCAGTACTCTTCCTACAGCAAAAGGGGAAGGAAAATGATAAACAGAAGCCCCCACCCCTCAGCATTTTTTCCTTGTAGGCTCTTTGTGGGAGAGAACAGGTAACTTTTATTACAGAGGTAACTGGAATATTCGGGCTGGAATGGGGAACACAGACTGCATGGAATTTTGTAGATTCTGTAGAGTACTGTTTTGGAGCTCAACCTTGAGATTTCAGTGCAAAAACATACAAAATCTATTTACAGTCTTCTTAGCAAATCGTAAGAGTTTAGTACAAACACTTGCTTCCAGTTTACAAACCCATAGCTTTCAAGATCTTCCCCAGTCTGAAGCCAGCCACCCATGGACACCTCATTCCCTCGTTTCCTTCCACCCATCTTATCCCATCAAGCTACTCATTTTCCCTAAACATGCTATAGGTCGTCATGACTTCGTGACTTTTCATCTTATTCCCTTCAGTTGGGTGACTCTGTCCCCTCTTCACACATTCCATTCTTATTTCCCCAATCTCTACTTTTCAGACCAGCTCAAATACCACCTCTTCCAGGAAGTCCTCCTTGAATTTTCCGAGTACTACAAGGCGTTTTTTCTCTCTGCCCCAGTAGTATTCCTTTACGCTTCTGTTTAGTGTTAACTGTACTGAATAATCTTATTTAAACTTTTTATTCCCTATAGCACCTGGACCGTGTCTTGAATTAGATGGGTCCAAGAGAAAAGAGAAGGATTTATGGTATGAGGTTAATGATTGTAGAGAACTCCTTGCATTAAAAAAAAAAAAAAAGGAAATGAGTCATCTGATGGGGCAGGGGAAAGGCTCCCTTTTATAGTGACTCTCATGCCCCCTACTGTGGCAGGGGGGACTCCCCCAGGCAATCTTCTCCTTAGCCATTCTCAATGCCGGCCCTTGCCAAGATCACCGTGGCTGCATGGCCACTCCTGACTTCATGAGAATAAGCTTGCCCTACGGATGAACGCGTAGAGGGAAGAAGGTGGACCACAGCTTCAGGAAGGGAGGACGGAGAGGGGCTGGAGGCAGTTCATCTCCCCCCATAATCAGAGAACACAGAGGGCAGAATCGATCAAGGGTGTTTTAATGGGATTTAGGTTGCTTTTGTCTTGATTAATCCCCGTAGGAAATAGGTTTCGATCTCTATAAAATAATGATTTTCTTTGCAGCAGCTCCTGCTCACCGGCCACCCCCACGTGCAAGGTCTCTCACGTGGAGGAGAGCCCAAGCCTCCTCCGCCAGCCCTCCCCCGCTCCCAGGCCAAGAACCGGCGCCCAAAGATTCTATGGCCTAAATTCACTCTATTTGATTCCAAAGAAGGATTAGGGTAATAGCCAGAAATTTTCCACTGCATCTGAGTAAGAATAACAAGAGAGAATTACAGGAGTCTGAGGGACCCTTCACTGGTTTATTTCCTTGAAGGCATATTGTAGTCTCGTTGCTCTTACATCCGGAGAGGCTCCATCAAGTTTTGTTACAAGTGTTGACTTATTTATTTGTTGATCATTTATTTATCTATTGGCCTGTGGCTTTATTTACTAAACGCTCCCCTTCTTCTGTGTCTAAATTACACCCATCGCACAAATTACTTTTCCTTCATGAAACCCTCTTGCCTGATTCTTGAAGCACTTAAAGGAAGATTTCCATAATCTAGTCTTTAACTGAGCAAATGACATGAGGTCTGTGTTCTACTTGATCTCTCTACCTGCCTCGTTTGTCTGCCTGTCCCATACAAACTTTAACAAGAACTGATTGATTTAGATTAGCGGTTCTCAAACTCCAGTGCCTATTGGAACCACTCGGAGGGTTTCTGATTCAGCAAGTTGGGTACGGGGTATTAGAGTCTGCCTTTCCAGAAAGCTCTTAAATGGGGCTAATATTGCTGGTCCAGGGATTATCCCTTGAGAACCACTGATTCAGAGGAAGCTTGTCACAGACTGAAGTGTGTTAGTACAGATTACTCTCTTTCTAGATTACTTCTTTCTAGAAGTACTTTCTAGATTACTCTCAGGGAGCGCTAGATTACTAGCTCTAGATTACTAGCTCTAGATTACTCTCAGGGAGCATGGGTGGCACAGTTGGTTAGTCATCCAAGTCTTGGTTTCAGCTCAGGTCATGATCCCAGGAGAGTGAGATCAAGGCCCCCCCGCCCCAATAAATAAATAAATAAATAAATAAATAAATAAATAAATAAATCTATAAATTATTCTCTCACCTGCTTAACTCAGACCATAACATTCCAGGGAGATTGAAATCTTCACACAGCATACACATTTCTTCCTAGGCTGGTTACTGCCTGCCTTTGCCTTCTGGGGGCAGACGGTCTGCTCCCCTCCCCCATCACACACCAAGCATACCCTCCAGCGATGCTGTGCTTTTTTTTGTGGTCTCCTGAAGATCCAAAAGGCTTTTTCAACTCCTTTGCACACACTGTTCCTTCTGCCTTGTCTGGCAACTTCTTTTCTGACCTTCAAAATTCAGCTCACACCCCATCTTTCCCAATGGTTTTCTCTGACCAACATCCCCTCTCTGCCTCCCCCCAGCCTGCTCCTTCTGACCCTCTCCGCGTGCACACACGCCGTTAACTGATCCGTCCTCTAACCACCACATGATAGAGCATCTGCTTCCATTTGCCTTCACCACACTGTCATTTTGTCATGTTGGCCTCCTCCAACTCAGTAGCAGCCCTTTGGTGGCTGGGATGCTGTCTTGTCATTCTGGGGGCCACAGCCAGTGAGTACTAACATGAACGCACATAGGTGTTTCACGTGGCTGTCGTGACACAAGATGGGGAGGGAGTGAAGGCATCGCGATGGTGAATGGGCGAGAATCCTAGAAGGCATGGCAATGAGGACTAGGGGGATGTGGAGCAACTACTTGAATAAGGCCAGTGCCCATGGCTGTAAAGCTCATGACTCTAAATGCGCTAAAGATTGTGACAACAGTTAAGGGAAGAGCCAGATGCCTTGAGTGTACTGAGAAAAGCAACGTGTTACACTCTGACAGTTCCGTCGTGAGCAAGAAGCCCAGCCAACTGCCTTCGCCTTTCTCCAGAAGTCACCTTTCTTGTTTCACTGATAGATTTTTCCATTGAGCAATTTGCTTGAAGGGAGGCCTGCTAAGCGCTTCCGAAGAGTGCCCTGGCCTTGACTCCAGAGATTCCATGGAGAGATGACACGCAAAGACGGGAAAGGTGGGCAGTATGTACAACCTTGCAAGACCAGAGATGAGACAAGGGCGATTTGTCTCTTTAGACACATGAAGTCCTTGGGCTCTGCAAATACACATGCAATGAGAATTTAAAAAGAACATTTCCAGTCCTTGGAAAACAGAGACCCTCCAAGTTGGCAACGTTCCTTTTGTGTGGAAGGTGCCAAAGAAGGAAGAACGTTTACCGCTGGTCCAAGTATTGGCTCTTGGCCTAAGAGAACCGGCCAAAAAGTCAACACCGTCTTTTTGCCTTCTGCCTTCATCAATTCTTGGTGAGGAGAGAGCCCCACACTGGACTCATGGCCTGGCCGCGGTGCTCATGCCAAGCCTGGAATGGGGAGGATTTGGTGTGGAGGGTGTGGCCTTCCAAAGCATATGCCTTAGTCCGAAGGAAAAAATCTGGGCAGGGAGGGCCTGCGAGCAGATTTTAGACAGAGCAGGGCAGCGAATGAGAGATACAGGTTGGAGAGGAGAAAACACTAGGGAAAGAGTTCAACGAGAGATTGGTGGATTGGGGAAAATATTGTCACTGGTCCTAAGGGTACAAAGGGTCCCTATCTTTCTTCTAACATTCTCTGACTTCTCATCTGAAAACTGGCAATGATGACCCCCCTCTTGCCTTTCTGATTCGGGGACATCCATTTTCTTTCCACAGAGAGGAGAGCATATATTCTGCTGTTGCTACAATTTTCCTTCCAGCGACCCATCTCGACCCCTAAGTTCCGTAACTTTATGATTCTTCAAGAGAAAAAAAAGGGGGGGGAGAGAGAAATATTAAGTATGTGCCAATTCCTTCTGATCAGCTGAATTTTTGGTGACGGTGAGAGTTTGTAGTGGGCTGTGTGAGGCACATGGGAGGGAAAATTTAGGTTCATAGGATATTGGACACGGTAAGAGCTTTAGCCCTGCTCCAGTCCTCCACCTTTTACACTTTATTTGGTCACAGAAAAGCATGTGGCTGCACTTGAACTGGCCAAGAAAACTCTCGAACTCAGTGTCCTGTGCGATTTCCATTAGAGCCTTATTTTGTTTTGGCTTGGAGCATTCCAAAACAGGATGGCTTTGCAGAATGGGGCGTGGGACCCGTCTGTCCCATTTGGCATGGTATTTCCCGAGCCAGACGTGGCCTTACCTTCAGCACACCCTGCTGTCTACCCCTAGACGGGACCGCCCTGGTGGCCCTAATGGGAAGATGACATTTCAGGGTCCCCACTTCCAGGGGCCGCCTTATCTCCACCCCTCTGGAACACTCTCAGGCACCTGGATGGTACTATTTCAGGAATGGCTGCCCCCAAATGTCTCCCACCAAAGTAAGGGAAGTGATTCATCCATCTCCCCTCCCCACCTTGGGGCATTAGGTTGAGGCTATTTAAAGATCATGTCGTTTCCAAGCAGTTTAGAATTCATGCTCATCTCTCTCCCTTCTGCCTTCTGGGGATCCCTGGAATCAGAGGTAGCTATGTCAGGTCGCTATTCCTTCGGGACACACTTCTTCCTTACCTGATTTACCAAACCCCAGGGTCACGGCTGTGTGTTCTGCCGAGCCTGCCACATCCTTCCCCCTGCTGTAAACGCAGCCTGGTTTTTCAGACAGCATAGCCCCGTGTGCGCATGCACAGATGCGCGCATCCTACCCCTAGGCATGGCTCCCTCCCTTCCCGACCTTCTGGGGGCCCTTTAGGAGCTCATGAACAGATAGGTGTTGAGAGCTAATCACAAAGACGGTGTTCGCTGGGAGCTCTGGCTGGGGACCAGGAGCAAGGTCCCTCGAGGGTCTTGGGCTCTCTGACCTGCAGCAAGGTTTGGCACTTGCGGTGTAAGAACAGAAGGGAGCAGTGGGAAGGGGGGGAGGAGAGGGGAGTTAAGGCGCTGCACCACCTGCTTCCTTCTTCGTCCTCGTGTCTCCACACAGGAAACTTTTCTCGCACTAGGGCTCTACGTACGGGCCAGGGAATTGAGCTACATCAAAATCTCAAGGGTTAGCAGGTGCTGCATCGGCCACATCAGGGGAGAGCTCCTTGAAGCTCATTATCCTTGGGGTGGCGCTGGTACGTGGGAGAATCCACGCGAGGAAGAGGAGCTGGAGAAGCTCTCCCAGAGCTCTCTTTTCTCTGCCCGAGACAGGCCAGGAGCACCTGGACCACTCCTGGGGCTGCCGGCTTACTTGCCTCTGACTCACAGGATGATGGTGATTAAATTTCATTATCACTCGGTTCCCAGCTCTGGAAGCTTTTGGGTGTAGGTAGGCCATACGCTTCAGCTCCGCCAAGGGGTTTTTGACTAATACGCTCTGGCATTGAATCACCGTAGCTTTTCACACGTTCATAATTACTCTTCCGAAGTAACACATATTCCACTGTTCTCTCCGGATAAGAGGAGCAGAAAGAACAACAGTGTCATTTAACTCTTTTCCTCTAAGAGATGGAAGCAATTTGGGACCTAGTTTGTTGTTGTTGTTGTTGTTGTTGGGTTTTTTTGTTTTTGGGGGGTTTTTGTTTTGTTTTGTGTTGTGTTTTGAGTATCCTGAACTCCCTTGAGGCCAAAGAAAAGAACACAGCCTTGACGGCTGCAGTGAGGACCAAACGAGGAAATGCAATCACAGCCCCCACACTTGGGAGCAGAAACGCAGGTGCTCTCCAGAGGCACACTCTTCACATGGACCCTTCTTTGGGGATAGGATCCCAATAGGATCTGATTTCCGCAGACGCTCCGAGGGATCCATGACCCAGGCAAGGCCACATCGCAGCCTCGGCCAGTGGTTTACTCACCGTGCTGGGCCAGGCAGTGTACATAAAAATACAAAGAATGATGCCCACGGGTGATTCGACGGAACCCCGTTATTCTCCTGTTTGAGTTTGCTGTGGAACAGGTCATTTTGGTTTTCGGTCTCCCCTGGGTTCCTCGACAGGAGGATGTTCAACTTACATGTCAATTTCAAATCATGGACCGCCCCCGCCCCCAATACAAGGTAACAGTGAAATTGAGTTTCCAGAACATGCACAAACCCGTTTAAGACTTTGGAGGAGAAATTTAAAGAGCTCCTCCTAGATCCACGCCAAGCCAGGAATGAAAGAGACAGGAAACCGGCTGTCTCGATGAGTGATCAAAGCAGCCCAGATAAAGGGGCCGGAGGCTCTGTGCTCGAGCCATTCAATATTCCCAAGCCACATTTACATTTGAGTAATTGATTTCCCAAACATCTAAATGCAGCAGGGCATTCTAATCTGGGGTCCATATGCTCTTGGCTCTCCAGCCCCCACCCCCACACACTTCCTCCACAGTGGTCTGCCTCTGTTGGTTGACAGGGGAGCTCTTGCTGTGTAAGTGGGCATAGAGGGAGGAGTTTTGGTCAGGGACCGAGGGGCAAGGTAAAGATAGAGGCAGAGGGGGTGAAATGGAATCTTTCCCTACATTTCTTCGTCCAAAAGAATGAACACTCTGACCTCATCATCTCACTTACTAATATTTGCCATTTTATCGTCAGGGATATTACTACCTCTAAGGAGGTACTCTAGCAAGATCTATTCTTAGCCTTCTGTTTCGCAGACCAAAAAAGAGGGAGTGACTCCTTAAAGGTCGCACGGCTCTTCGGTTGTGAAGCCGCAGTTAGAAGAGCGATCAGACTTCTAGTTCTGCCTTGTTCCCCGTGTAGGATCTCCCGTCTCAGGTGTATCACACCAGGAACAGGGACTCCCGGCGGCCAGGAAGCCCTTCACACTCCAAAAAGAAAGAAAGAAAGAAACAATATGGGCATTCAATAAAGAGGCAGAAGAAGTGAGAGAGATTTGTATTCTGTCCACTAATGCAGTCTAGGTGAAACCATGGCCAAGCCCCTTGGAGCAGGTTGGTTTGTCTCTGCCCCTCTCTCCGCTCTGCCCCACCTCCGCACGAGTGGCCTTTGGTGTGGGTGGATGGAATATGCACGTGGCCATGGGTATGGATGGGCCACATAGGCGCGGGGGGCCATCCCGATGGGTGGCACGCTCACTACTCTTCTCTATGAAGCTTGATGAGCACCTCCTTTGTTTTCTAGCCTCTGCTCTGGCAGGGGCCTTAAGGAAGGGAGACCCAAGCCTCTGAATCAGGACCCTTTATACTCATGTTTACATGACAAAAGATTTATATTTCTGTAAAACCAGAATATCTGTCGCCTGGACTAGAGAACAGTGTTATGACCCCCACAAATCCAAATAAATCGCATACGACGTGAGCAGGGTGAACACAGGGGTAAAATGGCCGGCGAGGCAACCAACTGGTTCTTCCTACTTGAGGATGGTCTCCCGGCTGCCTCTCCAAACCAAACCCGCTCAGTGCCAGTGAAGCTAATTTGGTCTGAGTTGCTATGGGAACGGAGAAAGGAGTTCCTGGAAATGTAATAATAATTGCTGTCGTCTGAAAGGGCAGCTTTCTACTTCGATATCCTCCCATATGTCTGCATTAAAGCGGTGTTAGCAAAAGGGTGTCAGAAGTCATTTGCATGCTTGCTGGTAAGAGGATAACTTCCAGGGTGGGGTGTGCCCTCCTGAGCTGATTTGCCGAAGGACAACTTTTCCATTGTTTCTGGGCTGAAATTCTTTTTGCAGTCCTATAGGACTTGGCTGCCTGCGAGAGGAACCAAACATTGTGCCTCTCACCAGACGCCAGACTCATGGTCCAGGTCAGACTAGGAGCCACACATTTGCATGTGGTCAGAGCGTATGGCTTCGTGCCATATTTTTGACAGACACCTGACAAACACTGGAAACTCCCTGGGCATCTTTCTTTTTTTTTTTTAAGATTTTATTTATTTATTTGACAGAGAGAGAGAGGTCACAAGTAGGCAGAGAGGCAGGCAGAGAGTGAGGGGGAAGCAGGCTCCCTGCTGAGCAGAGAGCCCGATGCGGGGCTCGATCCCAGGACCCTGAGATCATGACCTGAGCCGAAGGCAGAGGCTTTAACCCACTGAGCCACCCAGGCGCCCCCTCCCTGGGCATCGTTACCCAATGAAATGCTTGTATTTTTGCAGAGGTAGTGAGGAAGGGGAATGCTCACAGATACAGGGTTCAAAGAACCAATGGCATCAGAAGCACATACCAGAAGGACGGTCTTTGGGGGATCAACTGGTCCTTTGCTATTCGAAGTGCAGCCCATGCACCAGCAGCACTGGTGTAAACTGGGAGGTGCTAGAAATACAGGATCTCAATTCCCTTCCCAGACTTGTTGTATCAGAACCTACATTTTGACAAGATCCCCAGGCGATTTGTTTGCACAATGAAATTGTGGTCTCAAGACCACAAGACGCTGGTCTCAAGTTGTGTTTGGAAAATACAATTTCTTAATTTTACCGATGGTAATTTTACCACTAGTTTCAGGTTGTGTTTGAGAAACATGTTTTCCTAATTTTACCAATAAGGGATCACAAGGCAAGCCCCGAAAGGAGTGACTTGCCCAAGACCTGCCTGAGGATCCGTAATGGAACCAGAACAAGATTCCAGTGTCTCTGAGGGTGAGACTTTTGTCACTCCTCCATGAAGCTCCTCAGAAGCTGCGGTTGGGAAAGAATGTTAGGAATGGCATCCAAGGGGCACCTGGGTATCTCAGTTGGTTAAGCATCTGGCTTTGGCTCAGGTCGTGATCTCAGGGTCCTGGGATCAAGCCCCACATCCAGCTCTCAACTCTCCCTCAAATAAATAAATAAATAAAATATTTAATAATAATAATAAAAAAAGAAATGGCATCCAAGAATTTCTGACCTTGTCCTTAGTTTTATGCCATCGCTGGCACCGTCCCTTCCAACCTCAAATTGGCAATATTGTTAGCCCTGCTGCGCCTGAATTGACCAGCCTGAATACCAATTTTGGGAGTGCTCCATTGGCCTGTGAAAGTAGCTGACAGAGCTCTGTTCCAGGTGCAAGCAGAGGAAATGGAGTCTCTGCCCTTCTCTCCCCTCTCTCCAGGCCCCCAACGGGGACAACTGATGTCTCGGTAAATTACTCCAAAGAGGAATACTTCTCTCATTTTCTAAAAGCTGGAAGCAAGACCTTTTCCTGATAATTGTATGAATGAACAAATGAAAATGAGCGACGTAAAGAGACATCAGATGCTTTCTGCCTTCTCGGGGATCACAAAGCAAAGC
Source organism: Potos flavus (assembly GCA_028534135.1). Taxonomy (NCBI): domain Eukaryota; kingdom Metazoa; phylum Chordata; class Mammalia; order Carnivora; family Procyonidae; genus Potos; species Potos flavus. The sequence goes on from CM052893.1 coordinate 53,504,357, forward strand.
TCGCTCTGGGCTAGAGCGTGTTGGGTGGGTGTCCCATGTTCCATACGTGAATCAGCTGCGTGTGGGTGAATGCAGACTGCGATAGCTCTTGCTCTCCCTTGGCACCCTGTACTTGACCTCACCCTAAAGATGAGCCTATTAGAAAGTGACACATGTCCTGCTTCCAGACATAAGAGATGCATGGGAACATAATAATTTTCTGTAACTCTCAAAGCCTGGCATAAACTTGGCATTCCTCCTTCCTACTGCCCTGCTTCTCCCTGCTCTGGGCCAGCTGCTCATTCACATCATGCAACTCATGAATTCCTAGTTCCCTGCTTTTGTGGTAGTCTTTTGTTTCTGGTATCTCTCGCTGCATAACAAGCCACCGCAAAACTTCCTAGTTTCACACGAGAAGAGTTTTATTATCTCTCATGATTTGATGGGTTCCTGGGGTCTGCAGCTGGGCATTTCTGCTCTCCGTCAACCCTGCTGAGACTGTAGTCATCTGGCATCTTGGCTGGTGGCAACATCCAAGATCACACGCCTTGTCAAGGACGGATGGAGAGCTGGGCTATCTGGGATGTTGGTAGAGCTGCCCGTGTCCCCCTTCTCTCTCCCCACTTGGTCTCGCCAAGTCTTCTTGCTGGCAAGGGAGACTTTTTACATGGCAGCTCAGGGCTCCCCCAAGCACAAAAAATCAATGTTACCATGTCTCTTTAAGGCTTAGGTCCTGCACTGGCACAGAATTATTTCTATCATATTCTGTTGGTTAAAGTGAGTCACAGGAAAAGCACGGACTCCATCAACCACAGGATTCTCATAAAGCCCGCTAGGAACACCGAGTTTCCTTCTTTTTGTGAATGACTATCCATTACCTTCTTCAAAATCAAGACTTTTTAACCTAGAAGTCTATAGTTGGGTTTCAAGGGAGTTTGTCAATAACCTGAAATGGTATTTTTACCCAAATTTGATTGTTGATGAATATGTACACTTTTCATATGTTTGCTTTTCTGGGGATAGGATCCCAGGCCTTCATCAGATTCTCAAAGGGATTCATGACCCAGTGAAGGTGGCATCACCGGAAATATGTACCCTGGACACCCTTCTAGGAATGAGTCACACCTAGTTCTACATATCATCTGCTCAATATTTATGTGTTGATGTGGATCTTTGAAGGATACATTATATGTGTTCATTGTGTATCTTGCTAAATAATTTTGAAATTCTACTAGGCAAGAGCCATATCTCTTATTTATTTCCAGAATCCCTAGTTTTTAGCACAGTCTTTTAAAATAAGAGATGCTTCATGGGGCACCTGGGTGACTAGACAGTTAAGTGTCTGACTTTGGCTCAGGTGATGATCTTAGCATCCTGGGATCAAACGCCCTTCTCCAATTCTGGGCTCCACGCTCAGCAGGGAGTCTGCTTGTCCCTCCCCCTTTCCCTCTGCCCTCCCCCCACCGCTCATGTTTTCTCTGTCTCTCAAATAAATAAAATCTTTAAAAAGAATAAATAAAAATAAATAATATAACAGATGCTCCATTAAGGGATGTAGGTTGATTTCCTATGAAGGATTTATTGGATCTTGATTTAAGAAGAAGATACATAGAACCCTAACCACCACTAGCATTATACTTATCATATATTTGTGTCCTCCTTCCAGTATAAAAAGCCTTTATTTTATTTGATACTTACCTAAATAGATTCTACAAGTTCAGGGGAGCAGATATTACTATAATATTTTGCACCAAGGAAACTGAGGCTTTCATAATCTCTCCCAAGGAATTAGAGAAAGAACCGGAGCTAAAATCTGATTCTCCTGATTTTTACTCTCCCATTGTGTGGCATGAGCCTCAGCGATGAGGAAGAGGGAAGACAGGGGCCCCAATGTGAAAAGCTAGAAGGGTAAAAATTCAGGTATATGGGTCTCAGACTTTGGAAGTTCGCAAGTGGAACATAGTTTAGTCTTACAAGAAACCAGAGATGACATAGTGTGGGGAGAGAGCTGTCTTCCCATCCCCTGGCTATGAGGCTTTCCTTGGATGTCACCTCTTTGTGCCCCAATTTTCTCAGCAGCCAAACCAGTGAGAAGAACTAGAATAGTGGTTCCCATACTGACAACACCAGAACCACCCAAGTAACTTCTCGAAATTACACACCTCCAGCTCCCATCTCAGAGATATGGAGTGTGATTCAGAAATTGATATTTTCAAAAGTCTCCATAGATGATTCTGCTGATTATCCAGGCTTGGGAGGCTTGAGCTAGATAACCTATAAAATCCCTCTATCTTGCTGTCCTGAGATATGGAGAAACCCTGGTGTGGTGTAGGGTGGCTAGCTGTGCAGAAGCTTTTGAGTTTGATGTAGTCTCACTTGTTTATTTTTGCTTCTGTTGCTTTAGGTGTCATATCCAAAAAAAATCACTGCCAAGACTAATGTCACAGAGCTTTTTCTCTACACTTCTTCTAGTTTTATAGTTTTAGGTCCTACTTTTAAGTCGTTAATCCATTTCAAATTGTGCATAAGATGGGACAGGAAACCCAGCAAATCCTGTTCTCTGAGGCCCTAACTCAATGTCTAGGTCTTCAGGTCTTTGCCCCCAGGAGATTCCCCTGCTCCCAATACCCTTAGCCACTGACTGGTTTTCTGAATTAACCCACACGAACCCTCAGTCAAAACCAAATGCCATCACCCACTAGAATCTAGATACTGATACCTGATATCTCACGCGTCTTCTCAGATAATTGATTAGGTATCTGCATACTCCTGAATTTGACCAAAGGTCACTAACGTTAGCCCTTGGAAGACTATAATTTGGAATACTGGCCTCTCTTTATGAATCCTAATTTTCCACCATTTAAGGAGTCTTCTCTCTAGGGGTAGGATCTCTCTGGTGGGCGTGTGGTCTAAGTCAGTGGTTCTCAAACTTTTGTATGCAGGAGGATTACTTGGCAGGCTTGTTAACAATTGTAGGTCTCACTGCAAGGCTTTCTGATTTAGCAAGCAGGGACTGCAAATTTGCATTTTTCATGAGTTCCTGGGTAGTGCTGATGCTGCTGGTCCGGTCTGAAGACCATACTTTGAGAGATTCTCATCTAATCTATGCTCACATATGATAAAAAAAAAATTTATCTGAGCCTACAGTTTCTATGTATATTCAGTGATGTCCAAGATACGGTGGTCATCCATTTCCCTTCTTATATTCAGAAGAGAATGGGAATATTTCCCCAGCCTGAGCTGAACACATAAACATCCTTACATTCACTTGTCCTCTCTTGAATGAAGGAGAGAATCCTGGTAATCAGATGTTACAATATCCTCCACTTTCCAACACTGTTAGGAATTCATGAGGGAAGAGTCAAGAGGGAGGGTCCCTGAAGGATAAGTCAATAAAGTGGACCTTCTTGAATGTGTAAATGAATGTGAGTGTGGCCCACTCTGACAGCAAATGGTTGGCTGCATCAGAATTGGAGAGTTATGCTCATATCAAACTATTTGGATCTTAATAATAATTTGGCAGATTATATCGAGAATTAATTTTCTTCAATACTCCATTCAATTAAACTTATTTGCCTGGAAACTATTTTATTACCAATTTTGCAGAAGAGGTGGGTTCTTTTTTTATTTCTTGATGAGCATACTTAGCTGTTCTCATCATCCCTCCAGAAGTAGGGCTTGCACAATCCCTATCTTTGAATTAAAAAAATTTCCCAAAAATTTTGTTCGAGGCTCATGGACTGATAGATTCTTTATAAGGAAAATGAGGAAGTGAAACAGGCATTACGGGATTTTTCTTTTTCAGCCTTAAGGTCATCTTGCAGTGCACAGAGTATACTTTGAGGGCAGTTTTTGTCCCTTGCCCCTTTAAGGGCTCAGACTATCATGAGATTGTTGAAAGGATCTATCATTAGCATTGGGAAAGGTTAATGTATTCCTTCCAAATATATACTCCTGTTTATGCAAAAGCATGTCTCTTCTATTAGCCCTGCCAGAGCTCTAGTCCAAGCTTGTATTTGAAAGCTGATGATTTCAGGTAGATATAAAAGGATTTCTGGGGCAGAACATGTTCTTGTTAATGAATAGGAAGGAGTTTTATGTAGTCAAAATCATCTGGAAGGGAACGGGTCTTCATCAAATAGAACATTTAGATTCCTATTAAATATTCCTGTGTGTTACGAGAAGGGAATTCTGCCCAGTAGTTATGCAGGCAGGACTCTTCACCCTGTGACGGAGGGCATCTAAGATGGGGGACACTGCCATATGTGTATGGCTGCTTGTCAACAGAGCCGTCGACCAGCTCAGGGTGATCTGTGGGTCCTCACTCCACAGGTCTTCTACTAACAGTCCAGCAGTAGAGAGAGGGACAAGGGAACCCAACACACACTTTTCAGAGGAGGAAACTGAGGCATGGTGGAAAACAGATGGTCTCAAAGTACCAATGACAATTTTAGAGAGAACCAGTTTCCACAATTTTCATCCATTGACTCTGACAATAAGAATTTGAGAATGTGGCCATTTTAAAGGCATGTAGTGAAACGTACTTGCTTGACAAAATAGGAAACTGAGGGCTATTGAAATTAACTCCTAGTACTTCAGAGATACAGCTAGTTAGAAGTAGAGTCTGGACTAGACCTAGCTCTCTTGACTCCTAATTCAGTGCTTGCTGCACAATCTTCCTTCTCCTGGACTGAAAATTACATGTGAAAGATCATTCTCAATCACGAGAAGGATAATGTTGTCATTAAACAGACACTTCTATGGTATGACCTAAAGACGGTCTGGGTAAAACTCCTGCTCCAAATATCTATCCTAAGGCTCATTAGTTTGTCACTGGAGTTTTACCTGTGGAATCTCAAGACCTTTTGTTCTTGGGTTTTTATATGCCAAACCTCTGGGAAACCTAAATCTTATCAACCTTGACCTTATATCTTTGTTAATCATCAGTTTAAGAACAAGACCCTGAAGAAGTCAAACTGGGACCCCCGAGGGGGCCCAATGACAGCTAAAAGAAAGGTCAGTCAGGCCAAAACAGATGCCCTGCCAAAGTCTGTAGGGATTGAATCAAGCCCAGGAACTTTACAGAATGTGAGAGTACCTAAGTAGAGCTTACCATAGATACTTCGCTGCCCCCCTATATTCTCAACTCTCCCAGGGTGTAAACTGGTTAAATTCTTTTCAGTGAGATCAAAGGAAAACACTTGACACCAAAGGGCAGTAGGAGGTGTGTGTGAGAGAAAGAAGAAGGACTTTGCTGGGGGAGATGGACAAGGTATTTATATGTTGAGAGTTTACATCTATTTTGTGCTATTTTTACTACCGATTAACTCATCATCTTCTCCCCAGCTGGATGCCTCTCTGAATCTAGTTACAAAAGAATCCCATTAAGTCATGGATCAGAGCATCACCCCCATTGCCTGTGACCTGGATCTGCTGGGCGCGGGAGTGCTTACATGTTTCTGTGGGATGGCTCAGGATTTTAGGCATAGCTTCCCCTTTCTGATTAAGTCCCCGTCCATTCTGAGCATGGAGATGATGGAGTAAGAGACACTGGCAAGAAATAATATAAGCCAGGAAGATAGACTTGGAGCCAAGTTCAGAATCTTCAACTTGGGAACTGGATGATCTCACTCATGAACTTCCTTCAGATGATACTTACAAACACTCTATCGTAGTCATTGTTCTCAGATCTTTTGCCCCAGACTGCAAATCTCTGTTTCCTATTGTGTAAAATGGAAATCATTTATCATTTTACTGCCACTTTGCCATACTACCTAAGGATTCAGTGAAGTAACATGTGAGGTCTTGAGCTCAAGGAGGCATATATGTGACAGCTATTATTTTGGTTGTGCACATTATATCATCCTTTAAAGTGTGCGTGTGTGTGTGTGTGTGTGTGTGTGTGTGTGTGTGGTGAGGGATGAGACTGTAAGAGGGATACTCTGAAGTCTTCATCAAATTCTCTCCTACCCTCAGGTTGAACATTTAATTTACAAACACGGTAAATCATTAAGTAATTTTTTCTAGATCATCGCAGACTCTTTTGTGTTCCACTTTTCCACCTGTGATGAACCAATATGAGAGCCCAGATTGAAGATTTCAGTGGGATTTAAGTCACTTCCAGATCCCTTGGGTTCTTGACAACTTTGTTTCTCAAAGTGGGAACCCAGCCTCTTCATTTCCCATCATCTGACTCTCCGGTTCTTACTTTAAGGAGTGAAGCTCCGTGGGGAAACACCGGTGATTATGCATCCGATTCCTTCTCATTTGGATCACTTTCTCAGCACCCAGTTCATGTCCGGAAGCACATCAACTCCAGGATGTGCAAGAGTCTGGGACAGAGGATTCTCTCTCCTCGCCTGCTAACGAGATAAGTGCAGCAAGTTAAGGCAGCCTCAGAAATAACAAACACATACTTCCTCTAATCACCATGTTTGTGTTCTTGCCAGTCTGAGAGGGATTTCTGTGATGAAGTGAGACCACACTCCATTTCCTCCCCTCTTCCCCTAATTCTGGGCTCCTCAGGAATATCTGTAACATTTCCTCCTCTCCTGGTAGGTTTTTGCCACTAATTAAAGCATTTTTTTATTGACGGCATTGTGGGCTAGCTTGAGCATCTGGATCCCATCTGCTGCTCTTCCAGAGTCTGAGAGGGCAGTGGGGACAGCGGGGGGGCAGAGTTTATCACTAACCTTCATCTCTGGTGCTTTGTATCTTGGTAAGAAGGTCCGAGATAGAGGGGGAATTAAATATCACTTATGGGGCCGTGGAAGCACTCCCTCTGATATTTTTACAAGTAATCAATTAGTACTAGGTTTTTACAATAGATCTAATATCCTGTAGCTCCTAAGGGTGATATAAAACCAACATATGGCATGGTGACTTGCAGAGAGAAAGAAAAGGAATAGGCACAAAACCTCTGAGGACAAGGGGATCTACATGAGTTTACTTCTATGCCCCTTATTAGGCACCTTGTAGGACATCTGGTAACAAGAGCGACCTATTTATTAGCCCCTATCATATGCCAGCTGCTATGACGGATCTAAGCCTGTACGGCCTAAATGTCAGCCTCTGACTGTCCCTCCAGCTTGCTGAAGTCTTGTCTTTTCACATCGAAGTAACAGTTGGCTTGAATGTCCATCTTAAGTGTATCCGGAAACTCAGAGCCCTTCTCAGTATCTCCAAGGAGTCTCAAGGGACTCATATTTTTTCCAATCCTTCCTGGTTCTCAGGTCCTTCTTTTAAATAATGTATGTGCATTGTCTTGCATTTTATTCTGAAAACTAGCAAAACAGATGCAAAAGAGAAGAGCATAGCGAACCTTCACATTTCAATCACGCAGTTTCAACCATCCATGGTTGAATTTATCTAATCAATTTCTTCCCCTTCCTACCACCACCAGATCATTTTAGAGCAAAATCCAAACATAGTATTATTACCAGAAGTGATACTATTTTCATATATATGTTGTATTTTATTCAGTACATGTGGCAAACAGACTCTAAGGGGGTTCCCATGATTCCCACTCCTTGGTGCTCACACCCTTGCGTAATCCCCCTCCCTTGAGTGTGGGCAGGACATGTGACTTACTTCTAGCCAATAAAACATGGCACAAGAGACAGAATGCACACGATTAAGTAATGTAAGTCTGCAATATCCATCTTTCTAGAAGACTCTCCCCCTTGGTGGCTATGCAGAGGCCAGCGGCCATGTCATGAGCTTTCCTAGGGAAAGGGCCACAGGGCAAGGAAATGAAGGTGGCCTCTAGCCGACAGCCAGCAAGAAACTAAGACCCTCAGTCTGGTAGCTTGCTGAATTCTGCCAGCAGTCACATAGGTTCAGAAATGGGCCCTTCCCCATCCCGGTGGGCACCCTGACATAGCCTTGCAGAGAACCCAGTTAAGCTGTTCAGATTTGACCTACAGAAACTGAGCTCATATGTGTGTGTTGTTTTAAGGCCCTGAATGCCTAGTAATTTGTTACATAACACTTATTAACTACTACAGTATGTCTCTCTAAAGGATAAAGACTTCTTTTTTTATATTACCACAATAGCATTGCCACATCGAGAGGTAATTCCTTAATGTCATCAAATATCCAACTTTTCTCCAAGGTTTCCCAATTACGATTTTCTTTTACAGTTTGTTTATGCAAATCAAGACCTAAAAAGTCCATGTATTACTTTTGGTTGCAATGTTTCTTAAATCTCTTTTAGTTTTGAGATTATAGCTTTCTTTTTTTTCTTTACATTTACTTGTTGAATAACTGGGTCATTTGTCCCGCAGAGTTTTCCACTTTCTAAATCTGTAAAGCTAATTTATTTTATGTTATTTTGTTTTATTTTATTTTAAATTCCAGTACAGTTGACGTACAGTGTAATATTAGTTTCAGGTGTACAATACAGTGATTTAACACTAACATGCATCATGACCCAGTGCTCATCACAAGTGCCCTCCTTAATCTCCATCACCCTACCCCATCTGCCTACCCACCTCCCTTTCCCCCATCCCTCTACCCAACTCCCTTCTGGTACCCATCAGTTTGTTGTCTATAGTTAAGAGTCTGTTTCTTGGTTTGTCTCTCTCTCTCTCTTTTTCTCTAAAACTGATTGATTGTCAGTAGGGTTAACATGATCCTTTAGCCCCTACATTTTGAATAAATTTATAGATCCAGAGTGTGATTAGATTCTTTTTTTTTTTTTTTTAAGATTTTATTTATTTATTTGACAGGGAAAGAGAGATCACAAGTAGGCAGAGAGGCAGGTGGAGAGAGAGGAGGAAGCAGGCTCCCCGCTCAGCAGAGAGCCCGATGCGGGGCTCAATCCCAGGACCCTGAGATCATGACCCGAGCCAAAGGCAGAGGCTTAACCCACTGAGCCACCCAGGCGCCCCCAGAGTGTGATTAGATTCTGATTTTTTTTTTTTTTTTTTTTTTTGAGAGGACAAGATTACTTTCTACATATTGTTGTGTACGTCTGACTGCATCATACTGGAAACTCATAATATCTAGAATCTGCTTTGGGGGATGTTAAGAAAAATCACTGGGTGCAGGAATTCTCAGCTTGATCCAATCATTATACAGTCTCTCAACAACGTTTCACTTAATAAACTTACCTACCATTAATGATCCTTGCCTAGGCCCATTATTTCATTATGGTTACAAAATAGTAGAAATAAATTATTGCTCTCCACTCTATAGATTTTCTCGTTCACGTGTTGTCTTTTCCATTTGGCCTCCTGCCTCCTGACATGGTGCTAGGGTGACCAACTCGTCTCGGTTTGCCTGGGATTTCCCTATTTTAAGCACTGAAAGCCCCATATCCAGAGAAATCCTTCTGTCCTGAGCAGACAAGGAGGGTAGGTCATCCTATCTGGTGTTGATGCCTCTTCGCTCTCCTTTAATGCTTTCTTTATTACATGTGTCCAACTCCTCAAACCCTTCTTCATTTCTTAAGTAATCCTAGCCTGACTCTGGCCCATCAATTTATGTCCAGAGGCCTCACCTTCCAACTAACCGCATCTATAATAATCTACTTCTTAAATAATGAGAGCTCCCACTCTTCAAAAGGAATTCTAAGCTCAGTTCTTAAAGTAACAACTTATTATACTCCTGCTAGGTTTATAACCATCATGGAATATAGGTATTTCTATTCCCATTTTAGAGATGAGATCCAGGTAACGCATATGGACAAGCGATAAATAATAGAGTGTTGCAAGAATGGGGAATATTTCAGTGTAAAAAAGGAAGTGGTAGGATATGCAGCTCCATTAAAATGGATAGTAAAGGGTCTTCTTTTGCTAAAGATTTTTGTTGAAGAGTTTGAACCCTACTGCTATGGGCTGAAGTGTGTCTCCCTCAAATTCATATGCTAAAGCTCTGTCTGAATTGGATCTCCCTCGAATTTATATGCTAAAGCTCTACCCGGTGTGGTTGTATTTGCCCATAGGAACTTTAGGAGGCAATTACGATTAAATGAGGTCACGAAGGTGAGATCCTAAGCTGATAGGATTGGCAACCCACACCATGGAAAAGCCATGTGAGCCCCAAGAAGGCAGCCATGTGTAAGCCAGGAAGAGGGCCCTCAGCAGGACGCAATCCTGCTGGCATCCTGAGCTCAGACGATCTCCAAACAGTGAGAAAATCAATTTCTGTTGCGTAAGACACCCAGTCTATGGTATTTTGTTATGGCAGCCCAAGAAAACTAATACGCCTACCTTACGGACAATGTTGAATTACTGGAAGATTTTAATAATGAAAGCAACATGATCAGATTTGTGTTTAAGGAAGGAAGATTCGTGGCAATGTAGAGAGGGGGAGCACAAGTTGGGAAGAGTTAGAGGCAAGAAGAAAGTGAGGAGGCTGAAGAAGCTGGCCGCGTAAGAGATGGGGAGGGGGTCCTAGAATGACTAATCTGCATTTTATTCTGAAATGTGTCCCTCAAGTAACTTATCACTGACACCCCACATTCAAGTAGTGGAGTAATGAACTGAAATATCGGAACCATTCCCTTCAACGTTTCTAGAGAGAAATGTTGCAAAGATACAGCTCATGCACCTCCCTGGACTGTTAGCACACACAGAGGCAGGTATCACAGGACAACCTTCTATCAAGTTCATGGTAACACATGGTCAAACTCCCTATTGTAGAGTTGGAGGAGAGTAGCCTTGTTGAAGGAGGGTTAGAAATTGGAACCAGAATTCTGCTTCCAATTCACTGATCTCTTCACTGGAACTGTTGTCTTCAGCCTCGGAGAGGTTCTGAGAAACAAATAGATCCACCCCGACATTGAAAGACACATGAGTGTGCCTGACCGGGCAGCTAGAGAGGCATTTTGAGAGAGACCAGGAGAGAAGCTAGTAAAGAGGCCCGGGGTTTCCATCCTACCCTCGCTCAAGATTCATCACCTGTTACCTTTGCTGTAAGGGGGAGAGCATCTAGAAAGACACGAGTGTTAGTGGTAAAGAATCTTATACACCAGTAATTCTATCCTCCATTTTACTGAGCCTCAAAGAGGTACAGAAACTAATCCTCAGTTATGTACAGGGTCTGCGACAGAGGTGGAAATTGGTGTTGGCCTCCTGAAGCCTAGTCCGGCATTCTTGCCACAAACGCATTCTAGACTGCACTCTTCCTGTCTCGCGCTAGGGAAAGAGAGGCTTAATGCGGGCTGCTCTAAATGTGATTGGCTTTTAAGTTCCCAAAAGAGCCTCAATATCTCTTCTTTTCATGTTCCCCCAACTCCCTGTGCAAGATATACACACCCCGTGGAGACGGCCAATCAGCTATGTTCTGTCTTGCAAAGATTCTCATGGTAAGAGCTTCCTGATTAGAGAAAACAATTCATACAAAGAACACAAATTACTGGGCTCTTCCTCTTCTTCAGAAGATTTCCTACTCTATTAAAAAAGAAGGTTCTCTATTTCCATGTCACTATTAGACTCTATCACCTAAAAAGAGGAAGACACGAGCTGATGAAAAGGCCAGATATCGGGCATCTCCCTTCCCCAGAGGCAGTACGGTAGATGATGGAGTGCATGGGCTCTGGTCAGTGGAAACAAAATGTATCCATAGCATGAAAATAATTTTTTAAACAATTACTCACTTCCTAGGGCTTTTGTGAGGATTAAATGATGCAATCCACTTAAGGCACTATGTACAGATTCTAGCATACGGTAAGCACCCAAATCAGTAGAGTTTATTTCTCTTAGGATGAAAAAGAAATATGCACAGATAGCTTCTCTCCAATAAGGGCAAGAATCAAGACTGAATCTCTGCAAAATACCCTGTATTGCTTAGAGAAAGATGTCATGGCAATAGATTTAATATATTTTATTTTGAAGTCGAAAGTTATGTGGGCAAAACAGATTTATCTTCCAGAGCTTAGTCTCAAAGCCCTCATCTTCTTTCAGTAATCTCTAAAACATACTTATTATATGGGGGAATTGCCTGCTTCTGGATTCAGTGATGTCATCCATCATTACCATAGTAACAATAAGGCCAATATCTTGAACTTAGGTCATAGCAGCTAAAAGGGAGGGTAATCAGTTTGGGAATAATCAAACTGAAATCCATAGCTACTTAAGACTCAACCAAAATTCCTAGGGTTAGTTTGTAACCAGCTTAAAACAAGATAAGCCTTCTAAAAGAACAGAGAATGAAAAACCTGAAACAAGGGAAAAAATCTAATCATCCTATCTTTATGGTGCATTTACTATTCTGGTGAGTCACAGAAAATTAATAATACCCCAGAGTCTAGAAACAAAGACATAGGCAAAATTCCTTCCATTCAATGGATAAAATTGTGATGATTCTCAAATCAATTTGTTCCTTAAAACAAGGCAAATGCACCCAATTTTATGTTGAAAATATTGATCCCTTATATTTTTCCTTCTATATTATAGATTTCAAAATTATAGAATTTTAAAAGTAGAAGAAATCTTCCAACACGATTTTATAGATTTTTAAAGTGTCAATATTCAGAGGGCTGATGTGATGTGACCAAGTCCCAGTACTCCTGAGGGACCCAGGGAAGATCAGAACTCCAGTATGACCAGCCATAATTTTGTCTTTTCTATGACACTAGGCTACCTTTATTGAGACTCTAACATTTTCATGTTCTGCTTCAACAGAACTTTTCTATCTAGTGAGGAGGTGGAAGATATTAAATCTCTTCCCAGCTGCCCCACATCCCAAGAAAAACAAATAGTGATGTGTGGGGGTTGACAGAATCTCAGAAGTTTCCAAAAATGCCTCTGATCTGAAGGAGGATACAATCCTTATTTTCATCTTGCAATTATTCTCCTCTACAATCTGACTCCTGCTGGAAAAAAGAGCCCTTTTTCCCTTCCAAATTTTCTCTTCTCTCCCACTGCATTTTCAAGCATCTTGCCAGAGAAGCTGGTTAAGAGGGTCCTGTGCGTTCAAGAGACGGATGGGATCATGCTCCCTTCAATCCTCTCTGCTCTTGAGCACACACAGTAATGTGTGCTCCCTTGGAACAAGAAGGCCTCCTGGAGCCTGCATTCTTCATGGTTTTTTCCACCTAGTTCTGCAAACTTCAGTTTAATTGGCAGATCCAAAGGAGACCTTTTTGGTTGCCTCTGTTCCACACAAGATTTACTGAATGGTATAAGCATGGGTAGGAGAAGAAGAGATCCTGATCTAACTTCTGGAGGCCTGCCCTGCCCTGACTCTAGCCTGGATTCTGAATGCTTTATTTGTCATATTTATATCTATAACTGATGGCAGAATCTTTCTACCTGCAGTCCCTTGTCTGTCCATCATCCCTTCATTTCTAATTAACCCTTCTCACAGTCACTGAAATAGTCTTCGTCAAGCTTGATTTTTCACGGTCTCTCTCTTCCTTTGCTCAATAACTGCAATGTTCCACTACTCAGTGTGATAAAGTCCAAACTCCTCCACCTCAGAATATACCACTCCACTGTAGCCAGGCCGACTGGTCTGTATTGCCTCTTGCTCGGCTCACTGCCACACACTCCTTTGCTCTTTTCATCCCACAGCTACAATGTCTTCCTATCACACCAAATCCTGGTGCCAGCCTCCCTCTTCGGTTGGGTCCCCCTTGATCCTCCCCAGAAAGGAGGCGCCGTAATGCTCAGAGCAAGACAGGCAGCTGTGCCCCACCTGCCCATCCTCCACTAACCCCCAGCAGCAGACTCTTAGACCTGGGCTAGCGGGGCTGCCCATGGCTCATGTCTTCCTACCCGCCATGGCAGCGCTTCCCTAAAAGTGGTCTTCTGTCTTGGTCCTTGCTGTTGGGTCCTGGCTGAGTTATCCTGCTCATAAGATTAACTCAGACTTCGTTTTTCCCTGTTTCTCAACTTTAGCCAATAGCTGGGGCTCCATTCTCTATAGACTGATCACCAAGACATCAAGTGCCTGCTCAGCCTGCGGACTGGTACCCAGCGAGCACACTTCACTGAGGTGTTTGATGCAAAAAAATAACAGCTCCCACCAGTTGCGTTTATTTACTAATTTAATATTTATTTGTAATCTTATTTATATTATTTATTTAACTTGTAGATGTTGCTTATGTTTTATTACATTACGAAGTATTTTATCAACGTCACAACATTAAACCTCATGATAACCCTGATCAGAATATATTCATATTTGAATTTTTCACATGAAGAAATCAATGCTCAGAGAGGTTGAGTAACTTCTTTTTTCCATTTTTAATTTAAATTCAATTAATTAACATATAGTGCATTATTGGTTTCAGAGGTAGAGGTCACCGATTCATCAGTCCTATGTAATACCCAGTGCTCATTACATCACGTGCGTTCCTTAATGTCTATCACCCAGCTACCCCATCCCCCCTCCCCTCCAGCAACCCTCAGTTTGTTTCTTATGGTTAAGAGTCTCTTACGGTTCGTCAACCATGAGACGTTGAATAACTTGCCCAAGATCACATAGCTTATGAGTTGTAATGATATCTTCTTCCAAACTTGACCTCAAATCCACCTCCTTCATGAACACTTTCCAATGACTATTTGCTTCTTGGCTCCTGCTCTCAATTTGTGCTGCAGCTTCGTGGCCTCCCCATATCATCACAGGCTGTAAACTATCTGTGTCTCACCTCCTTACTGATCCTCAAGGACAAGGATCTCTTCACAACAAAAAATGTTGACTCCTCCAAAGACAGAGAATATCATAGGAAATGGTGTTGGTTGACTCATTCGACTTTCAAGTACCCATGAATGAATTGGGAGGCAAACGATTGCTGTTTAGAAATACAGATTAACTCCCCTGGGTTGCCTCTCTGATCAGTGACTCAAGCTTCTTTACTGGATGGGCACAGTAAGTCTCGAGCCTGCACTGCTTCCTATGGACAGAGGATATCCCACCGGGAAAGGCCCTTGGCTTCTTACTCACAAAGCTTCCTGAGAGCAGCAGAGCACGGCCCACAAATAGGGAAGCCCAAATCTTTGCAGTGGGCAGGCATAGCTATCACTACTTAACAGAAGAGGAGATGGAAGTTCATAGCATCTAAGTAAGTTGTTCAAAATCGTTCATTAGTTCTCAAACCCAAACCCCTTGCCTCCCATCCAGTGGTCCCTGATACAATACACATTTGCCTTTTCTTGCATGAAAGAATTCAGTGATGCAGGCTCCAGATAGAAGAGAGAATGCAGCATAAGAAATTTCCGTTTCTAAAGATAAATAGACAGTAACAGCTTCCAAATTCCCTAGCTAAAAATACTTTGAAACAATGGTGACTGGACCGCAGCCTAACGTAGCCTTGATGGGAAGATCATATTATTCTCCAGCCTCCCAAACTCTTTTGTTCCGTCAGATGTGCGTCTCCCTTTGCCTTATTCCCCCTGGGTCACAGGAATTGCACAGACAGTGTCTGAATGACCAAGGGCACCAGGGATCTATGATAATTCAAATACACAAACATAAGGCCTAATTTTAGACTTTCCGAGGATAGTGGACATTCTGGGGGTCTGAAGTGCTTCCGTTTCGGTTGTTTGGTCTATGGCTTCTTGTTAATTAACAGGGTTGGCTTAAAGGTCACCCAGCACAGTCAGCCGCATCATAAGAAATGGAAGAAGGTCTGAGCAGTGAAAATCACTCAAGCTATGAATTGCATTTGGAAATTGCATCTCACGAATAGTCAGAAGCTCTGTATGTCTTGCTATCTGAGCTCAGAAGCTCATTTGCTGACCGTCAAGGACAAAGAAAACCTATTTCTCAATTGCAGGAAGGGTGAGTCTCTGCTCACCTGCAAAGGGGCAGGCAGGCTACTCCCACCAAGAATATCTTTCTTACCTTCACATGAGTCACTGGCATTCTATCTCTGGTCTTTGTGACCTTTGAAAAAGGTCTCTCCATGGACCCAAGGACAGCAGTGACCTTCATGTGTTTTCACAATGCTGCTACAACATAAGAAGCTGGAATGGTGGGGGGCAGGGGGATGTCTCTGTTAGCAGAGAAGGACCCCATACATACTAATCCTTCCAGGGAAGGAGCACTCAGTGAGCAGAAGAGAAGTCTCCACAACAGCCGCCAGCCTGGTGACATGGGTACACTGTACAGAGCCAAGGCAGGCTACGAGAAGCATCCATGTGACACATTTTGTTAAATCCTCCTACTGTGTGCCAGGAAGTGTACTGGCTGGTATGAAAGCAAAAAGCATCGGTCATAGTCTCTATCTTCATAGATGGCACCATCTAAGGGAAAACCAGACATATACCTGAAGAACATATATTAGAATGTAATTTATAAAATCTTTTTGAAGTCCAAAGTCAAGAACAATCAATTCTGCCCAGGGTTGGGTGGAGGAGTCAGAAAAGTCTTCATGGATAAGGGGTCACTTGAATTTGGTATTGAAGGATGAAGATAAACTCATTCCAGGTACAGAAGAATGAGGGAAAGGGAGTCCAGAGAAAACCTATAAACGAAGACAAAGAGATGCAAAAGTACCTATTTGGAGGATAACGGGTACTTTGGAACAGCTCCAACCAACAAAAGGTTTTGAGCTGGAGAGGGCCTGGGTCAGCTTTGCATCTTAGAAAGGGGATTCTGAGGATAGTGCTGGAATGGGGGTAGAAGGAAGCATTTGGGCCAAGGATGACCATTTGGAAATTCACCTGCTTAAGCAGACCAGGTGAGAGCAGTGGAAGACTTGACTAAGACAAAGGCCGTGGGAGAAAGAGGAGAGAACTCCTGTCTGATGTAGACACTGGATGCTTTGGATAGATTTTTTTAAATCATATTTGAAAAATGAACTAAATGGGTGTATGGTTTCCAAGTGTGTAAAACACTGTCACCTTCATGATTCGATGTCAGTCATTCCCTAAACACTTTGAGGTAGGCAGAGAAATCATCTACTGATGCTACTTCATCTTATTTTATTCTTCATTTAATCCAAGTTTTCAAGTTTATTTTCATAAAATTGAACAAAATAGTTTCTTATGTTTTTTTCTCCATTTCTATATTAATTTTGTCCTTGTATTTTCTTTCTTTCTTTTCTTACTTTTTATTTTTAAGTGAAGTATAGTTGACATATAATGTTATGTTAGTTTCAGGTGTACAACATGATGACTTGATGATGCTATACATTATGCAACGCTCACCACAAGTGGAGCCACCATCTGTCTCCAAATAATGCTATTATACCATTGACTATATTCCCTATGCGGTACTTTTCATCCGTGTGCCTTTGCCTTCATTTATTATATAACTGAAAGTTTGTACCTCTTCATTTCCTTCACCTATGTCTCCTATCCCTTTATCCCCTCCCCTCTGGCAATTGCCAGTTTGTTCTCTGTATTTATGAGTCTCTCTCTCTCTCTTTGTTCTTTGTTTGTTAATTTGTTTTATAGATTCCACATATAAGTAAAATCATATGTTTGTTTTTCTCTGTTTGACTTACTTCACTTAGCATAATAGTCTCTAGGTCCATCCATGTTGTCACAAATGGCAAGATTTCATTCTTTTTATGATGGAGTAATATTCCAGTGTGTGTGTGTGTGTGTGTGTGTGTGTGTGTGTGTGTGTGTGTATCTTCTATATCCATCAATCCACCAGTGGACACTTAGGTTGCTCCCGTATAATGATACTATTTTAGAAAGAGGTGCTCAGAAGAAACTGAAACAAAAAAAAAAAAAGAAGGCGGGATGTTGTCCAAACCATGGGACCTTCCTCCAGAACAGCAACCCTAAGAGATACAAATAGGACCAAGGGTGCACGAGGATGAGGGGATGTGGAAGCATCAGGAGAGCAGAGAGACAATCACAAAGAAGGTGAGATCAATTTCCCCTGGTCTTCCTATCAATACACAAACATGTGTTTGTGTTTCTGACCTGTAAACAAGGAGAAGAAAACCTGCCTTGACTCCACTGTCCTTACAGGCTACCATCCCGGTCCTCCAAAACATTGTCCCAACTTGCTGTCTCCAAAGCCTCTCTTTTCGTTCTCCCTTGAACCCATTCTAAAAAGGCTTTCCTCACCCCTACTCCCCAGCAATTCTTGTCAAGGTCATGAAAACTTCTCTCCGTCCAGACCTAATGATCAACTCTCAATCCTTGTTTCACCTCAACTACTTTGAACACAGCTGGTCACGCCCATCGTTTGCTACACTCTCTTCACCAGTCTCAGAGGTTTCCTCCTGCCTCCTGCCATGATGGCTCCTCCTGCTCTGTCTCTCCTGGGTTCTTCCCCTTCTACCCACATCTCCACGTGGGAGTGGCCCAGGGCTCCGACAGGGGTCATCCTTGCTAGTAATGCTCACTTCCTGGGTGATCTCAATCACTCACTGGGCTTTAAATTTCTTCTGTTTGCTGAAGACTAACAAATTTAAACCTTTCTACCTCAGCCTCGATCTCTCACCTGAAGTTCAGGCCCATATATTCAGCTTCCCACTCAACCCCACTTCGTTTTCTAAGTAATTATCCCAAACCCAATACATCAAAAACTAAAATTCTAATATCCACACTCCTCCAAAAATGTGTTTCACTCTCAGATATCCCTATTCTTCCAGCTGCTCAACGAGATTTCCAGGAGCCATCTTTGGCTTTTCTCGCATACCTTACATCTGATCTAGCACCTGTTTCTGTGTGTTCTACCTTCAGAATGCATCCAGAATCTCACCACTGCCCACCAGTCCCCCTGATATTACCCATTCTAAGCATCCACCATTTCTTCCCCAGATGACTGCATGTTACAGGTTGAATTGCACCCCCGACACACACAAAAAAGTTAAAGTCCTAACCCCCAGTACCTCTGAATGTGACTTTATTTGGAAATAGGGTCATTGTAGGTGTAATCAAGTTAAGAAAAAGCTTAATTCAATAGGACTGGACAGACACACCCAGAGGGAAGGTGACATGGAGACACACAGAGAGGACAGCCATGTGAAGATGGAGGCAGAGATGCTGTCATGCAGCCACAAGCCAAGGACCTGGAGCTACCAGAAGCTGGAAGACACAGGAAGGATCCTACCCTAGCGGCTATGAAGAGAACATGGTCCAGCCAGCAGCTTGATTTTAGACCTCCAGCCTCCTGACCTGTGGGAGAAGAAAATATCTGCTCTGTTAAGCCAGCCAGTTTGTGATGTTTTGTTACAGCAGCTCCAGGAAACCAACACACCGCAACAGCCTCCTAGCTGGTCTACCCACTTTCACTCTTTCCCTAAATTTATTCCCAACAGAACGGTGCGAATAATCCTCTAAATATAAATCATACCTTGTCATGTCTCTACTCAAAGCCCTCACCTGGCTCTCTACCTACTCAGAAGACTATCAAAGTCTTCATAATATAATGATCTATGAGGCTCCACATGTCCCCATTACCTATGACCTCACCTTTTACTACTGTCTTTCTCCTGTACTCCCATCCGGCCACCTTCCTGTTCTTGAAACATGTCAGGTATTTTCACATGTTAGCATCTATGCTCTAGCAGTTTCCTGGAAGATGATTTCCCCCAAATATTCACATCCTTCAAACCTTGGCATCAATGTCAAGGACACATCTAGTGTCTCCTTAAAGTCTCCCCACCCCAACCCCACCCCAACCATCCTCTTTAATACTGTAATCTTCCCTGCCCTCATAAATCCTAATTCCCTTCATCCTGATCTGCCTCTTCTTTTATGCCATAGCACTTACTGTCTCCTTTATCATGCTTTATAATTTTCTTATCTACTTCATTCATCTTTATTGTCTACCTCGACCCACTAGAATGTAAGTTTCAAGAGGCAGACATTTTTGTTGCTTTTGTTCACTGTTTTATCCTAAGCATCTCGAACAGTACACAACACATATTGGAATTTAATAAATATTGGTTGAAGTATCAAATAAGTTTTTTGCTTTATCATTTTTCCTAGAGATAGTCCTAGGTTAAACATTGACAGAAGCAGTGGTGTGCGTGTGTGTATGTGTGTGTGAGCATGTGGTTTGTGTGTGTGTGTGTGTGTGTGTGTGTGTGTGTGTGTTGAAGAAGGGATACAAGTTGCAACTGGGTTTAAATCCCAATCCTGCCAATTTCTAATTGGGAACTAAAGTGGGGCACATCAAATGCTTCAATTCCATCATCATAGAATGAACCCAATATAATATATATTCCAATATAATAAAATAATTCTTACATTGCACAGTTAGGAAGAGTAAATTTGAAAATATAGGCAAGTGTTCTGGTATACTAGAAAACAGCCTACGAATACTGTAATTAGTAGCATTTTGTGTGTACTGATTTTTTTCTTTATAGTTCTATTTTTTATCAACATTCTTTGATTTACCTAGGAATTCAGTTCACCAGGAAGACCTGGTATGGAAGAAATGGCATCTGGTTTGGCATTGGGCCCTCGTTTTGGCTTGTGTACACAGGTATATAAAGCCCCTTGCCATAGGCGAAGGCCTTGAGATGCCTGCAGGGCAAGCTAACTAACTAGACAATGTCATATTGGCCTCTGCTTCCTCTGGCTTTACCTCTGACGTGCACAGCACAATTATCTTTATCCTTCTATTTTTTATAGCACTTTTGACTCACTGGAAATGTACCTAAGCCAACCATCTCTCCTTGTGCTTTTTACTTAGCTCCAAATTCAGATGTTCAGTCTAAAGAAATCTTGGCTGAGGTGAAAAATTCCTTTAAACTCATGTGTTCTGAACATTAACCGGCTCCACAATATTCTTGCCAGCCAAAGGAGAAAGTCACACTGATAAGGACGAGAGTGCCGAAGGGCTCTGGACCCAGAGTTGGGAGATTAGTACCAGTGCTCATTCCAACAAGTTATGAAAACCTCAGATAATTTGCCCTCTTAACTTAGGTGTCTTTGATCTTATTCGTAAGTGGGGGAAGAAAGTTATTTTCATTTTCTCTAAATCCTGAGATTGCCATGATGACAGTAAAATCCATCTTTGGATTTAGAGTTCTGGCAGCTTCCACATGTATGGGGTTCAGGGATATGGGTTGAGCAGGAGGAACTGCAAGAGTGTGGTATGGGCAAGCGGGTTTGAGTGACCATCCAGATTTGGTCCATGATCTCAGAGCTGGGTGATGTCCTGCTCTAAATGGTAGTTCCTTCTTCTGCAAAACAGAAAAACAACACCCACCCCATTACATAAGGGTTAAATCATGTCATACACAAGACATATTCACGACAGGGCTTTAGCACATAATAGAAGCCCCCCGAATGGTAGCAATTATTATAATTGAAATAACCTTGAAGTCACATTTGTAATCACCGTTTGCCAAAAGAGCCATATTAACTAGAAGAGATAAAGTAGTGGGACTTATTTTTTTTAAGAAATGAGTCTTGTATTCGGCCTGAAGGTTGTATAGAACTTTCACAATTAGAGGTGGAAACAGCTGTGTGAGGGGATTTTGTGTTCTGCCATGCTGTGAAGCGAAGTTTGTTCCACTCTGCTCAGCTGTGCGGGTTGAATTGACCAAAGCAACGGTTATAGAGAAGCCTAGTCCCCTGAGGTTGTGGCAGGAACTTGTGAGGAAGTATTCTACACCGCTTAATCAGGCCCAGACATGCCTCACAGATTTTATGGAAAGAACCCTTCTTATGTCCGTGGGGGGTTGGATTCAGATGGAAAGTCAGCGGATGCAGTTTAGGGACAGAAAGAAATCCATAGGAAAATGATGTCACGAAGCTTTCCTAATTGTCACACTAAGATGTGTGATGCTCATGCCATCTCTGAATGATGGTGTGGTAGTCCAGGCGATGGGTTGCTCTCTAACAACAACCAGGTTTTGAGGAGATTCATGAAGACATTTGCCCTTGCTCCTGAGGACTCTGTTGCAAATAAGTTCTACATTCATATCTTCAGATACCAAGACGAGGTCTTTGGTGGCTTTGTCACTGAGCCTCAGGAGGAATCTGAGGAAGAGGCAGAGGAACCTGAAGAAGGACAGAAGACACTTGAGGTGGTACTTGATGATTCTGGAACTTTCTATGATCAGACTGTCAGCAATGACCTGGAAGAACATTTAGAGGAACCTGTTGCTGAACCAGAACCAGAGCAAGAACCCATCTCTGAAATCCAACAGGAAAATCTGAGCCAGTGTTAGAAGAAACTACTCCTGAGGCTACACAGAAGAGTTCTTCCCCAGCACCTATGGACATAGATCAGACCATGCAGGAAGACTTAAGGACATTTTCTTGGGCGTTGGTCACCTTCCACCCAATGGAGCTATTCCAGTTCCTGGGATACCATCTCATGTTGTTCAAGTACCAGCTTCATAGCCTTGATCAGAGTCTAAGTGTGAATCTCAAATTCCACTGCTGAGGCCTCAGAAGGATCAAAGAATGTGAGAACAACAAACAAATATTCCTCCCCAGAGGGGACCTAGACCCATCCGCGAGGCTGGTGAGCAAGGTTATGCTGAACACTGAAGAACTGTGAGACACCCTGATAGTCACCAATCTGCCCCGTAAGGTGGACAAATCGAAACTTCAAGATTTTTTTTTTTCAAAGTTATAGAAATGTGGTGGAACTCTGCATTAGCAGTGACAGGAAATTACCCAGTCTGGGGTTTGTTGTATCTGATGATTCTAAGCCCGTTAGCTACAGGCGCATCATGTTCAGAGGTAAGTTTCATCTGAATGTGGAAGAGAAGACCCAGGAAGGGGACCATCAAGATAACTGCTAGTGGGGACCTAGAGGCCCTGGAGGTTGGCCGGGTGGCGGACTGAGCAGCCCTCCCCCATGGAGGCGTGGTCCAGAAACCAGGATTTGGAGTGGGAAGGGGAATTATTCAAGGCAGTGAATTGCTCCTCACTGGTGTTCAGGCAGCAGTACAAATCTTCCAGCTCCTGCAGAATGGTGAATTTCTTACAGCAACGTATGGTGTCCTAGATTATGACCCTAGTCTACAGTAAACTGCTTAAGTTTGTACAATTTTACTTTCTGTGTTAATGATGTGTGCTCCCGCTCTCTCCCTTCCTTCTCCTCACCTTTTAGACCTTCACTTCCAATTTTGTGGCATGATATTTGAGGAAAAACAGATTTTTGAAGATTTAAGGACTGAATTTCCTTGCTTCACTTTAGCATATACAGACTGGAGTTTGTTTTTTTTTTTTTTTTTTA
This sequence comes from Potos flavus, assembly GCA_028534135.1. Classification (NCBI taxonomy): domain Eukaryota; kingdom Metazoa; phylum Chordata; class Mammalia; order Carnivora; family Procyonidae; genus Potos; species Potos flavus. The sequence goes on from CM052893.1 coordinate 53,527,400, forward strand.
ACAGCTATTTCCCAAAGGAATGTGTCTTGCTTATTACTTACATTTGGTATGCTTCGTTCACTTGAATATTTCTTATTTTCTATGCGTTTCGAAAGTCTGTGAGAAACACAAGATTTGATAAAATTGACAGCAGGAAAGAAAAGAATTTTCACAAGTAGAAAGAAAGAATAATGGCCCTTTATGTGGGAGAATGATCATCAACAATGCTGAGAAGGTAGAAAGGAGCATAGCGTCTTTTGGAACGAAAAGTACAAAATCAAATTATTTGGTGGCAAATGATAGAATCATTAGAAGAGATTATGCTGAGTGAAATAAGTCAAGCAGAGAGAGTCAACTATCATATGGTCTCACTTACGTGTGGAGCATAAGGAAAAACATGGAGGACATTGTGAGAAGGAAAGGAAGGGTGAATTGGGGTAAATCGGAGGGGGAGATGGACCATGAGAGACTGTGGACTCTGAGCAACAAACTGAAGGTTTTGGAGGGGAGGGGGTTGGGGGGTTGGGTGAGCCTGGTGGTGGGTATTGAGGAGGGCACGTATTGCATGGGGCACTGGGTGTGGTACATGAACAATGAATCTTGGAATACTGAAAAAATAAAAAAATTGGGGAAAAAATAAAAATAAATAAATTAAATACTAATAAAAAAAAAAGAAAAAAAGAAAATAATCGGATAGTGAGGTAGATATTTGTTGCTATTGTCCATCCAGCTGCCATCCTCACCCCTTAGCCAAGCAAGAGAACCCTCCTTGTTTGTGAAAAATCCATCTTATGCTACTCAGGAAGGAATGACGCCTCCCTCCAATTATACGGGAATTACCAAGTACGAAAATGAGCAATCAACTATTACAAAACACTTGAAGAAACTAAAACCATTAAAGAGGCAAAAAGTTCCTCAAATTGAGGGACTAAATACTTGAAGAGGCAGAATAAATAAAACAAGACGAAGCCATCATTAGAAGAAATGTAAATATCTTCAGAGAGCTATGCCAGGATTTTATATTCATAGCAAATCAATTTAAAAGAAATTGGAGATTAATAGTTTAAAAAGGAAATAAGAAGGCTACATAGATAGTTAAAGAGGGGATTTAGCATATTAGATCATTGAGCGAGAAACGTTTTAAAACACAATACAAGAGAAGGAACAGATGACATAAAGGAGGGGATGTCAATCACACGAGGCAAATTTGAATGGCGCTCTAGAAAGAATTTCTACTGGGTTTAGACTGTAGGAAAAAATGAAATCCAGAGTTGCCCACTGCTATATGAAAGATAAAGCCAAGCAAATAAAAGGAGAACTGAGCAATAAGGAAGGACAACACTAGAATTCCACTTCTGGCCGTGTTGGAGAAAGAAGGACTGGAATTATCCTCCACACAGTACAATAGCGAGTGGGACAGAATATATGAAATAGCAGTCTTAAGACATTGGAGAGTAGGCAAAGCAGATCTCGTAATCTCTACGAGACAGAAGACCAACTAGAGGATTTTCCAGATTGCCACACAGAAAGGAGAAACCCAAACAAGGAGCCAAAGATGAGAGTCCAAGGAGGCCAAGTCAATGAGATGTGATGGAATGGAATATCCAAAAGAAGAAAGATGCATGGGAAGAAAGCTTTAGAGAGCTCTGCAGAAAAATCCCCTTAAAACTCTGGATAAGTACTGATCTATGCATGAGTGAAAGGAAACTTCCCAAGGTTAAGAAAAGGACAATGAAAAAGTACTCAGCTAGACAATTTCCACACCTTACATAGGGCCGGGATTCATTCATGTCCCCAAAAGCGGAGTGAAATGACCTCATAATACAAGGGGCCTCAGGCAAAGCCCTCAGAAGTTTGTGGCTTTAGTCATGATGTGAAATTCTCTCTAGACCAAAGGCAACTCTGGGCATGCCTTAACAAAGATTAAAAGTAACTTCAAAACGATTCAACTGATCCCAAGTAACTTAACCAAATGTCATAATGCCTTCCAACTCTACTTAATAACGAATACAACAAAACTCAGCACATAATGAAATAAAATTCCCAATGTCGGGTAAAAACTTACCGGGCAAGAAAAGAGCAAGAAAATATGACCATAAGCAGAAGAAAATTAATCAAGAAAAAAGAAAAAAGATCCTTAATGACAGAATCAATGGAATTAACAATGAAGGACATTAAAATAGCTGTTTTAAATATACTGTACACGAGGACTGGCAAACTTTCTGTAGTGGGCCAGATAGTATATGTTACTGGGTTTAAAGGCCAGATGGTCTCTCTGTCACCACTACTCAACTTGGCCACTGTAGAGCAAGAGCAGCCATCGACAAGGCACAAATGTTCACACCAAAAACTGGAAACGACGCAGAAAACCATCAGTTGGCAACTGGTACATCCACCATTGGAACACTAGTCAGCAATAAAATGAATAAACCACTTCAATAACACAATAAAAGGGATGAATCTTAAGAGTATTTTGCTGAGTGGAAAAAAACCAGTCTCAGAACGTTTCATACTATATGATTGCCCTTATAAAAAATTCTAGAAAAGGCAAGACTGTAGTGACAAAGAGCATTATCGGTAGTTGCCAGGGACCAGGGGTGGGAAAGAGGGGACTGACTGCCAAGAAGTGTGAGGAGAACCTTCTGGAGTCATGAAAACATTCTATATCATGATCGCAGTGACGGTAACAAAAATTCTTCACATTTTTCAAAACTCATTAACTGCACACTTGAAAAGGATATTTTTATAAAGTAGATTTAAAAAAATTAACTATAGAGATCTTAGAAATGAACAGGTTATAAGAATTGAAGTATTAAACTGGGCTTTGTAATTGACTGAACAAACCAATGTACGCAGCTGAAGAGTGAATCAGCATGCTGGCAGAATACGCCATGAAATTCTCCCCCCAAAAATGCATAATGTTCAAAGAGTGGAGAGTATGGTATAGTTAGGAAATGGGCAGTGTAGACCTAAAAATTCCATTTTCTAAATGTGTGTTTAAATGTATGTATATGAATGTTAATGGAGGGGTAGTCTGGAAGGATGTATGCCCAAATGTTCAAGTGGAAATGAGAAGTAGAGGAGAGAAAGGAGAGTTCCCACATTTTATTCCATTTGTTAATTAGTCTTTCTTTTCTCTACTCTATTCTAGAACTCACAAGAAACAATAGCCAAGAAAATCAAAGTACCAACTTATTAGCAGGGTTAAAACTCCAAATCATAGTTCTGATAATGGACCAAAGCCCGAGGCCTAAAGATGGTTTTGAAAGGCCTCCTCCTCTTCCTGAGCCCAAACCCAGATTTCCAATTAGCTGCATGGATAGGAGGCCAAGGAGATGGGAATGCCTGAGATTATTGAAGGAATAAAAGGGAGAGAGCTCTTGATGCCAGGCTCTTCTCTTATAGTCTTGGCCCTATGAAAAAAATGTAAAGGGCATTTGGATGGAGAAAATGACAGAGAGAAAGACTGACCAGACAGACCTGGTCCTTAGGTTAAGAGCAGCTGGGGTGGGGAGTGGGGGAAGCAGAGAGGAAAGTCCTATGCCTGACCCCTGGTACCTCTTCCCAAGAGTAAAGAGTGGTTCCCAGCCACAACCTTAGAATCAGACTAGTGTCCTCTGCCTTGGGTGAGGGATAAGAAAGAAAATGTGAAGCACTTTCCCTTGGATCAAGAGAATAGTTAAGAGCTTGTCTTCTCCTCCATTCTACACTCCCATGCCGGACTGGCTACCTATTCCGCAGAGCACTTTGCAAAGTGAAAATGCAGGACCTCTCAATCAGAACTTGCTAAGAATTTCAAAATGGTAACAGCAGAGCATTTAACCCAGCCCAGGGCCCTCTGAGTGCCAGGCTCTGTGAGATTGTGTGCCAATGAAGGTGACCCTGCCCCATCGTGTATCAGTCTCTGAAAATGCTGTGCTTTAGGCACAGCCTTCGGCCAAGGGGATATAGCTGAAGGAGAGAGATTGAGACCATCAGGGAATCTGGGGGACACTTTGCTGACCCTTACTTCTCTCTATCTGTATCGGTCAGGGTCTCAGCAGAAACAGATGGCATCCTCAAAAAGGGGTGGGTTAAGGAAGTTTAATAAGGGAACTTTAAAGTGTGGCAGAATTCAGAGAGGATGGGAAGCCATATATGTTTCCTAAGTGAAAGAGCAAGGGGAAGGTGTGGCCCCTAGAACTCTGTCGGCGGAGCAAGGGAACGCCTGCAGCCCTCTGTGAAGGGATAAACCAGTCCACCAAAGGTGCCGGGGAGGCGGGTCAGAAGAAAAATACCCCAACTCTTCTTGCCTCCTGCCCCTGGATCTCCTGCCACGGCTTCCCACTAGTGGAAGTAAAAGCCAGAGTGTCAGGCAGCTGGATGATGCTGCCCATGGAGGTCACAGAGGAGGTCACAGAACGAAGGTTCTGGTAAAGGATTCTAGAGGTACAGATGGAAAGTGCAGCCTGGAACCAGTGAGACAGGAGGGAGAAGGCAGCCCACAGAGGCTCCTGAAAAGAGCTGGAAAAGACTATCAAGGTCACTGCCAGCCCACAGTAGTCACAAATACATAACATATTCTCTTTCCCTTCTCCAATTAGACCCGCTATCCAACTTAGCGCACCAGGAGGGTTACACAGTGAGCACCCAATGGCACCAGAGACTAAATAATATAATGCCAGCCATGTAAAAAGGCCCCAGATTTAGACCATGCAATCTCCCTCCCAGAAATAAGAAAGTCAAAGCCTACAATATAAAATACGTGAGGAGAGGGAAAGGCGCCATAGGGACAATCATCTGAGAAACTGTGAATATAGGGGATCTACTGATGAGCATGACCTCTTTAAGGAATATTTAAGATGTAGCGATGGCAGAGATTCCCCGTAGGTGATTTCAGAGAAGAGTAGTCAATTAAGCAATTCCAGGGGCTTGAGATCATTCTGTATCCCATAAACACTGCCGACGTTCCCCTATGTAGTAACAGTCTGTGCTGAAAAACCTAAAGCAATTACTTTTGTCCTCTCAGCCTTTCGACACCTACTTCAATCAGAAGAAAGGTTGAAACAAGTACTAAATATGCCCCTTTGTCACCATGAGGGCAGTGCCACGTTTGATGGAAGCATTCGTGATTCCTTTAAGCCTTTTGGGGGCCAGGTGACAAAGGTGGGCAATTGGGACACTCAAAAACAGCAATTGCCCAAAGAACTGGGAACAGGAACATTTGAAATCAATATCCCTTGAAAAATAAAGTGCAGCTCATTGCGTTCCTATTATAATTTTGCTTTGCCTCTGCTTTAGCCCGGAAACGGTAATGACAGTTGAAAACCATTTATTTACTCATTCTTTCCCTCACGGCATTTTGTTTTGCTGCATTCATTTTGCTGCCTTTTCATCTCTAGCTATATGTGGGACATTTTGATAATAAAAGTCAAGGGAAAACATTTCACTGTACTGTCATCCTCTAGCTGTGTGACCTCAGGCAAGCCAATTCACAGAAAAATAGCCTTTAGAAGCTGAAATGAGTTTTAGCACCATCTCCAAACACTCACTATATGGATGGGACATATAGGATTAGGGAATAGCAAAGTCTCCAAGAAAGTGGGGATAAGAGTTTTATCCTCACAATATCCTCTCTAGAATCACGCCCTCTTCAGCATTGCACAAATATTTGTTGTTGCCTATGTTTTTTTTTTTTTCACTCTGAAATTCCATGACTTCATCCTGAGCTCAATCTGCTTCCACTGCACATTACTGTTCAGTAAACCTTATTAAGACACCATGACATTTCATTACCCCCATTGTGCCACAAATGGTAGGTATGATTTCTCATGAATTATTTATTTATTTTTATTTTTTATTTATTTATTTATTTTTTTTTCCTCATGAATTATTTAAACTTTCAGTCTTGGTTTCTTTATATGTCAAGTGAAATATAAATAGGATAATGTGGGTAAAGTATTTGCAAAGTGCTTGGCCCATAGGAGTATTCAATAAATGATAGCTTGTATTGTTATTGTTGTTGTTGGTGGTGGTGGTGGTGTGAAATGGTGCAGATAGTCCATTGTGTCATCTTTCTAATTCCTATATTAGGATGCTAACCCTATCTATTAGAAGGAATGTTAGGAAAAGAGTCTTGAGATGGAATTATGGTACTACCTATGATAACCAATAATGATAACTATAATTGATAAACTCAGACAGTCACTGAATATCCTCATGGCTCTAATAAGTCAGTGTGAGAGTATAGTGCAGACACATGTACACACACTTATGTACACACAGAGTGGATACTCAAGAAATACTTGTGGAATGAACAAATGCCATGGGACTGAGTGTTGACAGGACTTTGACAAAGTAAGATGGTGTGTCAGCTCACTGTAGAGGACAAAGCATTCACTGTGACCAGGTCACCCTCTAATACAAATCATGAGTGTGAAGAATTCACATGCAGAAGCAGAAGCAGATACCAAAACCTTGGGACAACACGGTATCATGTTTGTTTCTATCATGGGTGCTGTTTGTAAACACCCATGGTGGTGTGGGGGGTGGGAATCAGAAACAATGTGGTTGAAAACAAGAAATTAAGGAGAAAATGATGGATTTTACCTCATGAAAGTCAACGACAATTTGCTCTGTGGTAGGTTCTTGCACTGGTAATATTTAGAAGGTGCAAATGACACAGAAAATACAATCATTTAGGGGGGAAATTTAAATAGTGATTACTATTTTCAAAATTCAATGTAGTTGCCCCTTCTCTACTATCTTAAATAAAATTCACATATACATACACACACACACACACACACGCATGCACACCAGGTGCCATCCTAGCTGAAGGAGTCCTGCAACGTGGTCCCAGCTTCTTTCCTAGATCGAGAGATCAGACTTTTCCTTGAGAGACCAGACCACACCTATTCCTCCGTTTCTCCCAAGCATTCCTTCTCAGTCACTTACTACTCTGTATATACTCCCCTTGGTGCTCTCCCCTCTTTCTAGAGCACCATCTATCACCTACTTGCTGATTGCTGGCAAATCTATCATTTCAGTCGAGACCTATCTCTTGAGCAGCACATCCATCTAATGGCAGCATGAACATTTTCACTGAGATGCCATGCAGCCATGCCAAACACTGCTCCCACTGCTGAGGAAGTCCTGCTTCTCCTCTTACTTCTTCACGTTCTACATCTGTTTGGGCAACACCATCCTCCCAGTCACTCAAGTCTGGGCCATTTCTATCTAGTTCATCCCTTTGCCACTGCGGCTCCCTCACATGCCCACCAGGTCATTTCACTCCCAGGGATATTTCTAGTATAACACTTACTGTGTTGACCTATAGTTATTCATTTGTGCGGTTTTCTCCCTCATGGGTCTCTGAGCTTTTCAAAGGTAGAAAATTAAGCCTGCAACAAGCACTTGATGGGTGATTGTTAAATATGCTGCAGGATTTTACCGAGCCCGAGTTGATCTATGTAACCCTGAGGTAGAGCATTAGGGTTGCAGGATAGGTTGCAGGATAACTTCCTGCGGTCATTCCTTTCATCTGCTTGTTTACAGAGAGTAAGGTTATGAAACCTCCTCTCTGGGCTCAGTTACTCACCAGAATCCAGGCATCTGGTAGACCAGCCGCACCACACTAAGTGTACAATAACCCCCAGCAGTTTGGCCCCATCCAGAATCCTAAGGAACATAAAACCTCAGGGAGGAAGGTGAGATCTGAGGAGTGTTTTGTTAATCCAGAGACGGTAGAGTTGAAAAGTTTATTTGTGAAATACTATTCTCCTTAAAAGTAGATTTAGCAGGGGCGCCTGGGTGGCTCAGGGCGTTAAAGCCTCTGCCTTTGGCTCAGGTCATGATCTCAGGGTCCTGGGATTGAGCCCCGCACTGGGATCTCTACTCGATGGGGAGCCTGCTTCCTCCTCTCTCTCTGCCTGCCTCTCTGCCTACTTGTGATCTCTCTCTGTCAAATAAATAAATAACATCTTTAAAAAAAAAAAAGTAAATTTAGCTGAGTAATCATAGGGATTGGCAGTTGATTTATATTCCTGTCAAGATGCAAATATGTAATTTGATCCAAGATACATAATTTCACTGTCTCCTGTCTCAATATCACCATCTAATAAAAGGAACAATCTGCATATTACGTGACCTGGTATCTCTTGTCGCATAGTTTATTTTCTTCTTACAAGACCAGGACCAGCATCAGCCTTGAAAAAGATTCCAGCTCTTCTATAAGTGAAAAGCAGATGCAGAAATGTTGGGGAAAATGCTTGTTTGCAGCACAATATGTATATCCTATGCATATGTTCATTAGCTTCACTGTAAGGATCGTTTCACAATGGATATATATCAAAATATCACGCTGCACACCTGAAATATATACAACTTTTATTTATCAATTTTACCTCAATGAAGCCAGAAAAAAATGTATATCCTAGAAAACCTTTCTTTTAAGGGAGAGGAATATATATTGCTAATAGGAAAGATGTGATTAGGTCTAAGATAAATCTCCCAACTCAAATAATATTAAGCAAAGAAAAAATAGAATGCAAAATCATATATGTGCTCTAACGGTATTTATGCAAAAAGTATCTATACATTTAAGTAAACACTGAAAGAAATCAGGGAGTAAAACACACTTTAAGAGTGTGAGTAGTAGGATTATATAGGAAATTTTCTTTAATGTCATAAATGCTAATGTTAACATTTTTAAGGTGAGAGTGTAATTTTAAAATTTTAACATATTAATCCACTTTCCCTATTCATTAACTGCGATTCAAATGCCAGCTTGCATCTCTTTAATGAAATTACTTCAAGGATATAAAACTACGTTGAATCTCAGGATCCAAACAATTCGTAAAGTTATGTTTTTCCCTTCACCCTGACGTCGGAGGCCACCCAGGAGAATCTCTATGTCTTCAAGGGCCACCTGTTCTTCGAACTCTGTGAGTATTGGAGCTCAAGCATCATGAATAAAGTAAACACAAATCCACAGCCAGTTCGATGCAGCAGGGAGGGCGGCTAGGCGTCTGGCTCGGATGATGTGCGTGCACATCCAGCGGGGGTGGAACACTGACCCCGAAGCGCACACAGCAAAGCTTGTTTCATCTGATCCTCCGCCACCGCCCCGTCTTCTTCGCCAGCCCTGCGAACACGGAGCTCGCAGAGGGCGAAGGAGCTCCTTTCCAGAGGACTCCGTGAGGACAGTCTGCAGATCTTTCTGTCATTCACTGAATATTCAAGAACACTTCCTGAATATTAATATTTATGACAGTTCCCTGAATATATGTCTAGTGTGTGACTATGAAAGAATCGCAGGAATTAATTCTTTTCTGTGAGTTCCCACCCATTGAATCACATTTGCACGCTGTAGGAAGAGCTGCAGGAAGCTGCCTGCAACCCGCCAGGTCTGATTCATCTCCCTTGAGGGCGTGCGCTGGTTGTCCTTGATAATGATGGCTCTAAAATTTGGGTCAAGGAGAGCTCCCTTAGCCTCATCTGAGGGCGGCTTTATCAGCTAATTTCTCCTTGCGTCAAAGGGATAAGGAAACTGGCATGGTCACCTCATTAGGACAAGGAGAAAAGAATTCAATGGGGTGAGGGAGGAGGGGGACTTGGGGAGAGAAATGTAGGACTGAGGGGTACCCATTCAGCCCCAGAATTGCCAAGTGTCCTTTTTGTCAGCTCCGGGCCTCTGCGTCTTTGCTGCTGCTGCCCCTCCCACCCAAAATTCAGCCTCTTTTTTCTGCACCCACCCAAATCCCACCCTCTTCAAAGTCCCCACTGCATCCAGCATTCTCCCCCAAGTCCCTTCTGCTTGTTCTCATCTACACTGAATTCTTCCTGCAATTACAGCAAAGGAAGAGCCATCGACGTGGAAAGACAACGTGCTTCTCAATTTCTGCCACTGGCCACTCAGACCTTAACAATTAGCACTGTCTCTGAGGTCTTCTGCGTCTCAGTTCTTTTTTCCTAAGCCCTGTCCTGCCCGGTGTGTCTAGCTACAGGCTCTGGTCCTTTCAGCACATGTTGATATTAGAGCTAAAGGAATTTTCCTAAAATATTGCTTTGATCCTGGAACTGCCTTCCTTAGAAAACTTTTGTGGCTCCTCATTGCTGATAGGAAAAGTTCCAATTCCTTAACCGAGTACCCTAGTCTCTCCAGTATATGGTTCCCACCTTCCCTAATATCACTGACTTCCCTAAATATTCTTGAGTTACGAGAAAATGGAAACACTCTTCCCCCCTGCATGATCCTAGCGTGGTCCTTCCTCTGCCTGAACTGATTGTCCTCTCTCCACTTATCTAAACCGCACGCCCCTGTAAGCCTGTCTAGCCCACCCCAGTCCACGCCACCAATCCAATCTGTTCTCTCCCTTAACACTTGTACGCATTACCCAGAGCACTCATTTGGCAAGCACGTATTACTTATAGTGTTCTGGAATAAAAAAAAAAAAAAAAAAAAAAAAACCTCCTGTGATTCATGTCTTCATAAGAAGTTATTCAGTTGAACATATGAAATTGACACCTATTAGGTCACAGATGGCCAAATACTGACAGTTTCATATGGCTCAACACGCAAACGCAGTTACAAATACAGAGCTAATTCTATCCCCCCACATCCAGGGCTGCAGACATAGAATCCATGTTTCCTTCCAGAAACTTTTTTTTTTAATTCACCAAACAACGTTGCAGTTTTTCTGATCGTACAGTGGTTGAGAGAGTCCCGTAAGTGCTAATATTCTTTTTCTCACCAAGCTGCGTTAATTCAATCAAGAGATCTATGCCTGCATTATGCATGAGCCCCCCTAATCAACAATTATTCTTTGATTTGGAACTGGCCCTGGGTTTCTCTATTCCTAAGGGCCTCTAAAACAAATTTCTCAGAAAACTATTAAGAGAAAAAACAATACTACAGGGGCGCCTGGGTGGCTCAGTCAGTTAAGCATCTGCCTTCGGCTCAGGTCATGATCCCGGGTCCTGGGTTCAAGCCCCATGTCAGGCACCCTGCTCAGCGGGGCGCCTGCTTCTCCCTCTCCCTCTGCCCCTTCCCCCTGCTCATGCTTGCTCGCTCTCTCTCTCTCAAATAAATACGTAAAATCTTAAAAAAAAAAAAAAAAAAGGACTACCGACTATTTGGCTTATAAACTTATTACTCAACAGCTCTGGAAGCTGGGAAGTCCAAGGTCACGCTGTCCGCATGGTCGCCTTCTGGTGTAGGCCCTCCTCCCGGTTCACAGCTGGTGACTTATTGTGCCCTCGCAGGTGGAAGGGGTCGGAGTTCTCTCTAGAGCTTCTTTTGTTTTTCTTTTAAGATTTTATTTATTTATTTGAGATAGACAGCACGCGCAGAGGGAAGTGGCAGAAGGAGAGGGAGAAACAGGCTCCCCACTGAGCAGGGAGCCCAGTGCAGGACTCTGTCCCTGGACCCTGAGATCATGACCTCAGCCAAAGGCAGACGCTTAAATGACTGAGCCACTCAGGCGCCCTTCTAGAGCATCTTTGATAAAGGCATGAATCTCATTCATAAGGGCTGTGTCCTCATGACTCAATCACCTCTCAAAGGCCCTGCCTCCTATCACCTGAAATGTTATTTTCCTTTTAAAAGACAACAATCATTTGCAATACTTTTAACTATATATTTTTAAAATTTAGAATTTGCATTCAAAAATAAATCTAGTGATCTGAAAATTATTAACCACAATTAAAGCTACCATTTATTGAGCATTTACAATACACCTAGCAGTGTTCTAATATTATAACATATATTTAGATGTTTAACGTTTCTGAGTCTGAGATGTAAGTGGCTAAACGATTACCTCTACGTGCTGCAGCTGTTCTTATCAAAACTGGAATTTGAATCCTTGCTCATTAAGTGCAAAGACCCATCCTTAACCATTGAACTACACTGGCATTCAGGCGTCCTGAGAACCTTATGAGAACTCTATGTGATTGCAAACCTGTTGTGTGCATTTGTGCAAGTGTCCCGTGCGTGAAACTGCAATGGGTTATGACCTGCTGTGTCCCTTGGACGACAGAGAAAGCGTGGGATTGGAAGGGACTGCTCCCATGGCCACTGGAGAACTTCTTGCAAATTGTCACGTCTGGTGCATCACGTGGGTTTTGCGGACTGCAAAATTCAGAGGAGGTGTCCTAGGGAGCGCACAAATCTACTGGGTTATCATGGTGCCTCGCTCCAGTTTTAGATACATTTTAATTTTAAAACACAGTTGTGTTTTGTGGGAATGGAAACTTTACACGAATTTTTGACAGAAGCATGAAACTTCAAAGAAATGTCTTGCTCTTGACCTACTATCTTTCAGCTCCCTGGGGGTTCCATTCGCTTCCCCTGCAGTTAGGAGAGTGGAAAAGTTTGAGATATATTCTTTGATCTATTTTAAAGGTCTCTGAAAAAAATAAAATAAAATAAAATAAAGTCTCTGCCATTATGCAATAACATTTGGCTTATAGGAACTGGTTGATTTTCTTTTTCTTTTTTTATTTTTTTTGAGAGAGAGAGAGATAGAAAGAGCAAGTGGTAGGGGGTTAGGGAGGGGCAGAGGGAGAGAGAGAGAATCCCAACCAGGCTCCACGCTCAGCCCAACGCAGGGCTTGATCTCATGACCCTGAGATCATGACCTGAGCTAAAATTCAACGTCAGATGCTTAACCCACTGAGCCACCCAGGCGCCCCAGAACTAGCCCATTTCTTTGAGAGAAAAGAGAATATTTATGAATGGGGAACCTCTGTGGGTAAATTGTGCACAATTAACACCTTTCCTGAAGCATTTACAAAGGCACAGCTGTGCCAAAGGAAGTCGTCATCCATTGTTTTCAGAACAGCCTGCTTAAATCTCAAGCTCAGGCTGAAGCATCTCATGCTCAGCATTTCTAAACCCCCGGCAGAGAATTGATAGCTGATCTAGTGCTGTAGGCACAAGACAGCCCAATGCCTGGGACCAGAGCCTGTTAGTCACCTTCTTTCCCAACGCCCTGAGCTGACCTGAGAAAGCTCCGAAGGCTGTGCCCTTGTCACCAAGTGATAGCGAGAATGGTGAGAAATAGCATGCTACAGGGTAAAGCTCGAGGGCTGAGAAGTCACACAGACCTCGTAGGAATCCTGGCCCCACCACTCAGTTATTTGCCCTTTGGGGAGTTACTCAGCCTCTTTGAACCCCAGGTTCCTGGTCTGTAAAATGGGGATGAAGATAATAATAGTTTGTAAACTAATTGGGAATATCCAAGAGATAAATATACGTAAAGCACCTAGATCGGAGCCGGGCATGTTGCCAATTTCCAAAACAATGCAACCATCACCATGGTCATGAATTAGGAGAGATTAGCGATCCTCTCCCAGGAGGTTCTCCATTTCCAATCACTGTCCTTTTTTCTCTCTTATACATGGAGAGTAAAAGCATCTGGTAGCACCCCGTCTTTCTATGTCACAGCCCGGCCTGAGACCTGGCAGATTCCCGAGGCCAAGACTATCAAACCTGCCACCTCTACTTGGACTTTAGGACCCCCTAGCTACTTCCTCTCCCTGTGCCTCAGCCTCTCTTCCTCCTTGTCCCTTTTGAAGCTAGTGTCTCATCTAATCCATTTCTCTTTTTGTCTTTTGTATAGGACATCTCTCCTCTTAGATGCTCCTGAGAGTTCCCTCACCTGAAATTCTTGGCTTCCCTCTCAGCGACCTCTATGGGAGCCACGCACTTGGAGGGCAGACTGGGTCGGAACCCGTGCTCTGATCCCCAGCAGGTGTGTGACGTTCCTTGTCTACTCCGCCTCTCTAACTGTCAGTTTCTTAATTGCCACAATGAGAATTGAGATGCTTAATTTCACAAGATCATGAGAGCTCAACGAGGCAGCATACACAATGTGGTCGGTAAGCACGTAAGAGGTGCTTGGAGAAAGTTAGTTATATTCACCTTTGCAACTATCAAAGCTCAGTGCAAAACCCTTCTCTTCCAGGATACACATCCTCATTATTGCCAGGCACACCGGTGGTCTGCAGCCCTCATGTCCATAACTCCAGGGAGCTGATAGATCTCCATGGATAACTGAAGTTCAATTCTAGCTCCAAAACTTATTCACTGTGTGTAACCTTGGGTAAGCCCCTCAGTTTCTCTGATTCTCGATTTCCGTGTCTATTTAAACATGACAAGTCACATGCGGATAGTGTAAAAATTGAAAAGACTGCTCGGAAGCACAGATTAGCATTTTAGAAATGAATTCCAAGATGGTGCCCGCCGGATATTAGTGTGCACCAAGGATACTTTTGATGGCAGGTATATATTCAGTCTCTCCAGCCTGACCTTTTCAAGGGCATAGGTTTTTTGTTTTACGATTTTTAGTACAACCTTAAGCTTTTTACAAGTGAAGACCCTATGTCTTGTGGTCATTCTAAAAGGATAAAGAGGTTGCATTCTACTGGAAAGGCTTGTTGCGGATGTGGAAGTAAGCAAGGAATTAGAAGGTAGAAGGGATACTAGAAGGAACAGCTAACAATGATCAGAGAAAAAGCAGAAGGAAGGAGAAAATGGCCACCATCCATCCTCCTTTGCAGAAGAAATGGCTGAGGCTCTCCGTCCCCTAGTGCAGGGGGAGTTGCTCTCACTGTCCTCCTGTCAGAGCCCATGACAAGATAGACCTTCTCCTCCACGGCCATCTTTCTTCAGTGCCCAGGCCTTCCAGCCACAACTGGAGCTCAGATCATTATAGAAATTTCTCTTTGTGCCTAATTGTGTTCACCAGAGACCCATGCAAGCCTGCTCATGTCGGGAGGACTGGGAACGGGAGCTGGGCTGAGGAGCCCCCTGGGAAAGAACCATTAAGTCAAAGTCCAAGGGCATAACTCAAGGCCGGGGCTAGAGGCGGCCAATGACCTGGTAGGACCACAGGTGCAGCTGGTACCTCGCGCAGCAAATCGGAGATTGTTTTTCTCTTTTTTAACCAGAATTTCTTCAGTACCCCCGTGATCTAGAAATGATAAACAAGTCAATGAAAATCTGACATGGAAGCTATTGTCCTAAGAGACTTTCATTCAAACAGTCAAAAAATGTGAATTCAGTCTAGTTTCTCCCTCTGAACTTGAGCATACTCCTTAACTTTTCATGACTCTTAGCTTCCCCCTCTGTGGAAGGAAAAGGTTAGGCTGGAGGCTTTAAGTCTCTCCCAAGGCCAGGGTTATCCAGCCATAGTCTCGCACCCGGGCAGTGTGAGGGCAACTACACACATATGGGCCCACCGGACCCTATTTTTGCGGAAACCATGGCCCCCGGGCATGTCTCACATTTGCTGTGTGGATTAGTTATCTCGATTACTTTGGTCTTCATGATTTTCCTCCCATCCTGCTTGGCGTGAGAGGCAATGCCTTCCGTGGTTGCCAATGCCGATGTCAAGTGTGACTGCTGGTCGCCAGGACCCGCTGCTGTGCCTCCTCCCACCCGGCTGCCAGTGAGCGCTAGGACGGCTCTGGCCGAACCACCCCTGCTCGTGCTAAAGTCGCTGCAGCACACTGAGTCACTGCTGCAAGTCCGGGCATCAATGCCCCTGAGGCCTTGGGCTCCCCATGCCCCACGGAGAATTTAGGTAAGCAGCTCCCTTCCCACACTTCCCCTCTATCCAATCTACTCCAAGGCTCAGGCATGGTTGCTCAGGCATGGCCTGGCTGGCTGGCTTGGCAGCCTGCACCTCCCACAAACTCTCCTCCTCTCCGAGCCTGGCCCTCTGGCCTTGAACAAGAGGTGGGCAACACTACCCTCTGACCTTACCCTTGGTTCTTTCTAACCTCTACCTGCTGAAGGCCCCTGAGCCCCTCATAAGCAAAGCTCCGCTCCACGGGCCCACCCCATCATCATACTTGTTTCTCAATCATAGGATGATTATAAATTAGATTCGAGAAGAGACCCACTCATATGATTATATGAAATAAAGGCTGGATAACCTCAGAATGGGAAGAAAAATTGAGCCTGGTTGGAGGCAGCTCAGGGTCCTAATCCTAACTGGCGGTGGGACTCCTCCATGCATTGGAAAGGCTGGGGTCATAGCCTACCTCTGTTAGGAGAGGTAAAAGGAGGAGAAGGAAGGAAGCAAGCTAGTCTTTTTCTCCTCTCTCTTTTGACATCCTGTTATATTCTTTCTCTACTTTTTTCCCACCCCTGGGATGGCTGAGGAATCACAGCCTGCCTGTTAATAAATATTCCCTTCTGGAATTCTGGAATGTCATAATTTATTTTCTTAAGTATTTCTAAATAGGAAAACAAACCAATTGACATTTCATTGATGTTGCTACTACTATATAAGTCAAGGTCTCTCTTTGTCCTGAGCTTCTGCTCTCATTAGGATTCCCCTCCTCATGCTAAGCAAGTGCTCACTGAGATCAAAGAGCAGCTTGTCTGATTACTCTTTGCTAAGTAGCCTTCTTCCAGTCTGAATTCTTGGTGCCCTCATCCCAGGAGTGCTTGATAACGTCCCCTCAGTCTGTAGGGAAAGTGATTCTTAGCAAACCTCCCACATTCTGGGCCTTTGTACTTCTCTCCGTATTCATGTCTGCTCGCTCCCTGTATCCCTCCAAAAGACCCCCAACACACACACACCTGCACATCACACTGTATACACCCACACGCATAAATTATCAAGTGTGAAATTGTGTAGTGCACCTTCTACTCAGTTTAGAACTTGGAAAAGGGATGTGTCCCTCTGGTCTGGAAAAACGGGAAAAGAGGGAGAAACATGTTCCAGGATGGCGTAGTCAAGAAACATGTGTTAGCGAGTATTAGGCATGCAAAACGAGTCAATCAGGGAAAGACAAATATCATATGATTTCATACAGGGGGATGAGGGAAACACGGGGATGAAGGAGCACACTTGTCTGGCTAAGCGCTGGGTGACGCACGGACGTGTTGTATTACTACATCATATACCTGAAACTAATATTACACTGTATATTAATATAAAAACTAATAAAAACTAAATTTAAATTTAATAAAATAAATTTTAAATAAAAACTAAAAAAAGAAGAAGAAGAAGGAAACATGTTAGCCAAGGGAGTTCAGGCTGGAAAGTGGAAGGGAACGGTCAAGGCCCTTTATTGCTAGGATAATGGTTCGTCCCAGGGAGTAATATAGGAAGTGGTACAGGAAGTGACGCGGTGCAATGGCTTTTGGGACCCTCATAGGAATTGGTTGCATGCATGGAGTCGCAGCATAAGGAGGGCCTGAATTAGGGCTGCGGCAGGAATGGGGAGGGGAGAACTGTTATAAGTAATCCAGAAAGAAGAAGGAACAGAAAAAGGGATAAAAACACAACATCTCCATTGTTTTCAGCCTGGTACTTTTTCCGAAGCCAAGTTCCCTCTGAGGCAGATGTTGCCAATTGTCCCTGGGAATGGTCATACGACTAAGTTTCATCCCGACGGGATGGAAGTGGAAGTGTGGGGCAATGTCCAGGTTGTGGCTCACAGTAAGGGCCATGCCCTCTGTTTCCTCTCCCCATCCCTCCTGCGGAATGAAGATGGCGTAGAGGGCCATCATGGACCATGCAGACTAGAACCACAGCCTTGGAATGGCAGAGCAAAGAACGAGAAAGTCTGGGCCCCTGTTTTTCCCAGAATGTATCCTGGCTCAGATATTCCAGAGTGAGGGAACTCAAGGTGTCTGGCGGTGTAGTCAGTTAAGCATCTGACTCTTGATTTGAGGCCAGGTCATGATCTCAGGGTCATGAGACCGAGCCCCACATTGGGCTCTGTGCTGGGCATGGTACCTGCTTAAGACTGTCTCTCTCCCTCTCCGTCTGCTGCTCATGCCTATGCGTGCGTGCTCTCCCTCTCTCTCTCAAAAAAAGAAAGAAAGAAAGAGTGGGGGAACTAATCCTTAAGCCACTCTGATTTTACCTCTGTTTTGTGTTACTGAATGTATCTCCTAGTTAATACACTTTCTATCTCACAAATACAAAACATTTCAAAAACGTTAAAGTTTTAAATTAATGTAAAAAATAGCAAATATTTTAAAAACCAGGCAATTTTATATACTAGGAATTATCTCAAAGATATCACTACAGTACTTTGAAAAAATATGTTGCTAAGCCTCAAAACCCTCAACCCCCACCAGGTCTTCAAGGATCAGTGGATGCCAAACTTCGAAAAAGGAAAAAGTTTTGTTTTTTGTTTGTTTTTTTTTTCAAAAGAGAGAGAAGAATCTCATTCTTGGAGGGTAAACCAAGGATAGCATTGGCACAGAGACGGCAAAGATAAAGGAAAGGAAAAGGCCACCTTGTGCCATTGTGATGCCCCCTCCGTGATTCCTCAGAAATCTTTAATAAAGGGTGATAAACCCAAGAATGTCTGATGCGAGTGCCCTTT
The DNA here is from genome assembly GCA_028534135.1 of Potos flavus. Lineage (NCBI taxonomy): Eukaryota > Metazoa > Chordata > Mammalia > Carnivora > Procyonidae > Potos > Potos flavus. The sequence goes on from CM052893.1 coordinate 53,545,715, forward strand.
TTTAGGTAAATTTGCTCAGAGACCATCATGCCTAGACTGATGCAGAGTGAAACAGACAGAAGCTGTAAGGGAAAGAGGCAGGAAGCACAGAGAAATATGGCACGATTATAATCCTTTAGGTATTTCTAGAGCTCTGGGAAGAGGACCGTGGATAAAAGCAACATGATTGGGATCTCTCAGGACAGGCCGTCCCAGCAGACATCGAGGTCACTACGGAAGGGCAACCCCCATTACGATCACGGATGAAAACAAGAAAAGCAGGCTGGGTATTGTGAAGTGGCGTAATATTTGTAAAGTCCACCTTAGATACAGGTGAAACTGAAGACCTGGAGCTTCAGCCAGGGAACCTACTGGATCTTTCAGTTTGGCACTATCAACATTTGGGGCTAGAGTTCTGTGTCGTGGGGCCATCCTGTGCATTGGAGCATGTTTATTAGCCCACTAGCTACCGGTAGCCATTCCCCTAAGTCGTGACAATTAAAACTGTCCCCCCGGGGACCAAATTGACCTCTGTGGAGAAGCACTGCTATATAGATTTATAGGTCATCGATATGGAGGTCACGGTTAAAGCGGGAGTCAGTTGGGTTCTCTGGAGACAGAAGAGGAAAAGACAACAGACTTAACCTTGGAGGATTCCCAAGGAGAAGGAACAGCTCAAAGAGATGGACTCCATATTGCTCAGAGATTTATTGCCTGATTGCCTAGGATGATTCTATCCGGAGAAGAAGGAAATGTTAGGGCGAGAGAAGCAACAGGGCATTAGCGATGATATAGAAGGGACACAGGCAAGGATATGTTCTGCCTCCATCTATCCCTTTCTCCTCCACATCTCTGGGTGGCCTTTCTAGAATGTTGTCCACTAAGCCCATGTGAGGTCTTCCTGCCATGCTCGAATATCTGTTCCCTCAAAAGGGGAAATAATTACACTTTATGGCAACTGCCTATGGAACTGTCCCCCATCGAAGCCCATGATGTCTGTGTTGCTCACCATTTTACACCTAACACCTAAACCATGTCTGGTACATAGTAGATGCTCCAAAAATATTCACTGAATGAACGAATGCATGAATCACTAAAGAAGCTGATCTCATGAGATACATATCATCACCTTCACTTTATATGGAAGAAAACCGAAACTCCTATCGGTTAAGTGGCTTTCTTACATAGGTGAAAGCCATACGACCAGTAAAGCCACATGACTGAAATCCAGCCTTGTCCCATGGTAAATTCCATTTTCTTTCTGTGACACACCACATATGTCCCATTCGTAGATGACATTTTGAGCATCTCCACGGCCTCTGTGTCTCAAGAGGTACAAGTTTCACAGAGGACACTGTGAGCAATGTGTCTGCAGACATGCACTGCGGGAGCCTCTCACTTCTAAACTCTCCAACTCAGGTGTGATCTCTGTTCCTGGGAACCTGGGTTATCACAAGTTCTACTCCACTATCCAAATATGATTCACATTCTAATTAAAATTCTGTCTGGATACACAGCTGAGTCCTTTCGGCCTATTCTCCTCCCTGAAACTACCTAACTGAAAGTTGGGTGGAGAGGTACAAACAGTCTGATTTAACGAGCAGGCTGTGTTCCCAAAGATTATTTAAGTGGATCGTTTGGAATTTAGAATATACATTTTTGTTAAAGGAAAAAAATAAAACACCTGTTATGAAGAGTGGCTAGGCTTCCAGGTCAGACCATTGGGGGTCACTTAACACAAAGGCAAAATGAGTTTCAATACAAGCAGCCTTTGTTCAGGCTCCTGGAAGTTGGAATAAAGTTTCCCAAGTAAGGATAGACTCAGAAAAAGCCTTTAAAAAGATATATGAAAATCTCCTACTTTGTTCTAAAATAAAAACTCTACAATTTGCCCTGTTATAAAACTACTGTCAGAAAGAATGGCTTACCAACAACTTCTCTAACCCAAATCATAATTTTTAATTTTTTTAAAAATAAACTCTACCCCCAATGTGGGACTCAAACGCATGGCCCCAAGATCAAGAGTCGCGTGCTCTACTGACTGAGCCAGCCGGGTTCCCCTAAGGATGTACTGCTGTTCTTTTTTCCAAATCGTAATTTTTAATAGAACTCTCTGAAATGTAAGTGCTCTGTCCCCAACCTTCTATACTCATATCAGTGTTTACTTATTTACGATTACACTTTGCAACAAATTTGATTTAGAATTGTCAAAAGGATGTTGCACTGACTTATGATTATCTTTCTGCTGACTTACTATTTCACTTACATGTCTAACAGGCATCTAAAAACATAACCAGGCCAGAACGAAACTCCCCATTTCCTCTTTAAACCTCTACCCACCCTGACCAAAACATTTTTTTTCTAAAATCTTTTCCCTTTTGTTCACAAAATGAGACATTATCCACTTTGGGGGCTCAAGCCAAACAGCTAGAATTCAAGATTAATCGCTATGTTCTATCATGGCCTGCTCTCCACATCCAAACCATGATAAAAGTTTATCCATTCTGCCTTTAAAAATCTGTCCTGAATCTGTCTATCTCTCTTCAACTTCACCGTTACCAACACAGACACCATGTCTGTCATCCAAACCATTGAAGAGGGATCTTAACCACCTTCCCTAGGCAATTCTTCCCCTACTGCCCAGCTTCCGTACATCAACTGGATGGAAGAGCACAAGATCTGAAGTAGAGCTAAACAGCCTAAGATTCAGCTTTCCTTTACTCATTACACTGGCTTTGCCCAGTGCTCTTGGTATTACCTGTCGCTTCAGTCTGGCCCAGAGAGATGAGCACTGGACCTTCCGCTTCATAAGGCAGATGGATAGAATCCATCCTATTGCTCTTATTGAAAGTGACTATCCTTCAGGCTCTAGGCTACTTGAGTACAGGCAATCTATCAATCCTATTAAAATATGTGACTTGGGGGTGCCTGGCTGGCTCTGTCAGTAAAGCATGAGACTCTTGATCTTGGGGTTGTGAGTTAAAGCCCCCTGTTGGGTGTAGAGATTACTTAAAACCAGAATCTCTAAAAATAAGTAAGTAAATAAAATATGTGACTTAAATTCAAGGGCACCATTACATTCCAAACATAGAATTTTCATCTCAATTCAAACTGCCTTATTATAATCAAGTTTTAGAAGTCTGCTTTTGAAGATAACTTGATGACCAAAAATGTTACTATGTAGCATTTTTTTTTTTTTGTATTGGCATGGTGTTTTTGTTTTTTTGTTTTTTTTCATACTATGTAGCATTTTGATTGGAAAGTCTCAGTCTCTACAGAGTAAACTGTCCTGGAGATTCTTCACCAAAGTAGCCTTCTAGGTTCTTTCTACAGTTTTTCAAGAACTTGGCTCACACTGACCATTCTGCCTTTTTTACCCTGGTCACTTCAGATAGGATACTCAGAGAGGTCTTTACATGACCCCAGGGACCCAACCCCTTTTTCTGACTTACCACCATGCGTCACTTGCCCAGCCCAACATGAGCAGTAAGAGAAAAACCATTTGGTTATATTAATTTTCACCAAACTAACTTCCCCAAGTTTGATTGAATGAGTAAGCACTGATGGGCCTTTCACTCTTCCAGATACATTCACATCGGTTAAGATGATGATCTTTACAGTTAGTGGGATCTAAGAAAATAGAACAACTCTTCTGACGATGTGTAGAAACTTGTCTGAGGAAGGGGACCACCACACAGACAGCTTCGCTCTGTTTAGGAGCCTGACCCTGGGGTTAGCTCTGCTGTGCTGTTTATCGCTTATCTTCTGGACCCAGGGTACTATGGCGCTGTAATTTACTTCATCAAAAGGTTTCCAGTGTGGATTAGTTTAAGCTGTCCTTTAGGGGTAATCACCTGCTTTGGTTAGCTATTTGCATAACAGTGGCGAGGTAATATTTCTTTCCAAAGGCCAAACTTCATAGGAAGCTACTAACGACAACTCAGCCAATCATTGTTGCCCATTAATATCAGAAGTTTTGCTGATTAGTGTTAATGAACTCTAGAAACAGGTTTTAATTGGTGAAAACCTGACTATTTTAGTTGGCTTCACAGATATTAGTAATAAGTGGCTTTTGCTGAAAATTGGTGCTGAAAACATCTGGATTATCTGTACTATTCTGGAGATACTCCCCTCACTCGTATGAAGTAAGACATAAGAACCTAGTAAGGCCTGTAACCTGTGTGCCCTAGACAGTCCGATGTCAAGCCATTTGTTTGGAAAATTATGGTTGCCTGATGCCAACTATAATCCTGCCTCCAGAATATCGCTGGTGTGTTCAGATCATCTGAAAGAACAGAGGCTGAATCCTGAATGGGCTTACAGAATAGGTTTTATGAACTGTTGCACCTGCTTGCTAATACATGTTTATTTAACACAATAAATATAAACATTTAAGGCAGAATTTGATCTATTTTTTGCTTTACTTATAATCTAGTGGCAGGATTGTTGGGACAGTTAATCTCAACCGTCTCCAATGATGAATGCCTACTTCATGACCAAATTGGCTTAGATGAATCAGCAACATAGAAAGCTCATAAATATTTAAGGTTAGTCCTCTTACCCCGGCTTCATGACAGCACAGCACATCCGGGCAGCAGCAAGAGTTCAGGAGACACAGCAGACTCACTGCAGTAGGCAGGAGGGTCATATGATAATTTGTAAGTCAGGGATTGTCGTAAGGGGACAGGTCATTGAGAAGCTCGTGAAGGGCAAGGGATCGGAAGGACTGGCTAAAGCTAATGGCAGAGCAGTGGCAGAAAGGAGAAAAATGTGGTGGAATAAAGCTCGAGGTAAGGTTCTTTCTGTATGTGCTGAGGTCAGGGGTCGCTGCTCTGCTGGGGGCTAAGGATACAAGAAGGGTCCCATTAAAGGGTACATGCCAGTCCCACCCATAGCACTGGTTCAATCAGCCATCCTTGAGGCGGGGACACCCATGCAGGCAGTGGCTGTCCCATTCAGAAGAGGAGTAATATGGGATGCGTTGTGTTTTCCAAAGTGCGAAGAGTAGGTACAGATGTGCACGTGTACACACACACACACACACACACACACACACACACTTGATGCTGACATTGGCAGAGCATGTGCATGGGTCTGGGGCAAGTAAATTTTTGTGGAAGCTTGGAGACTCCTTCCTGCTGAAGACTTAAAATAAAACAAAGAGCTTCACCAAGGCTTTACGCTGATGAATCAATTCCATCAGCATTCCCTGCCCCTACCCCCATCGTGGCAAGATTTTCATATCCTGAGATATTCCAGATAATAGAGCAGGACTTTTTTTCTTAGCACATGCAATTATTTCTGTATTTCACCCTCCACTACACAAACACTCACCATGGCAGCCCTGAATCAGAATCTCTAGGGATAAGGTAGAAAATATGAATTCATAAAAACTCCCCCCCAAATGATTCAATATAATAAAGTATAAGAACTGGGGGCTTCTGGGGTGCCTGGGTGTAAAGATGGTTAAGCATCTGACTCTTGGTTTTGGCTTGGGTCATGATCTCAGGGTCATGAGATTGAGCCCCACATTGGCCTCTGCACTCAGTGTGGAGTCTGCTTAAGACTCCCTCTCCCAAGGCGCCTGGGGGGCTCAGTGGGTTAAAGCCTCTGCCTTCGGCTCAGGTGCTGATCTCAGGGTCCTGGGATCGAGCCCCGCATCGGGCTCTCTGCTCAGCGGGAAGCCTGCTTCCCCCTCTCTCTCTGCCTGCCTCTCTGCCTACTTGTGATCTCCCTCTCTCTGTCAAATAAATAAAAATAAAATCTTAAAAAAAAAAAAAAAAGACTCCCTCTCCTTCTGCCCCTCCTCTCTTCTCTCTCTAAAATAAATAAATAAATCTTTTTTAAAAATAAAAAAATTTAAATATAAAAACTGGCTTTTCTGTGTACGCCTGGGGACTTGTCCTTAATTCTCTCCTGAAAGTCGTGGGGGTGGAGTCAATCTATACCCTCTCTCTTAGGTCCTTCTCCTGAGAGAGAGAAAATGAAGCTGTGCATGGGTTGCCGTGTTCACGGGAGTTCTTAGGGGCCTTTGCAAACAGGTCCATCCACTTGCTCTAGCAGAACCAGAGCCCCTACTGCCAGGCAAATGAAAAGATGTGAGTTAGGGAAGAGGTAGGAGAAAGGGTGTGAACAAAGTTCAACCATAAAGAGAAAAAGGAATCTGTGAAAAGATGAAAGCATTTTTGCTTCCATAAAGTGAAGAACTGAATCCACATCTTATGGACATTCTGTTCCTCTGTGCAGGAGAATAACCCAAAGGGCTCCTTTAGATGTAAGAGTTTTACTAGAAATGCAACTGTATAGTATGGATGATGTCTGGAAAATACTATTTGTTATAAATGGCTGGGGTTTTTAGTGGACCGTGTGAGCACTGCATTCAAACACACACACTGAATATCAAGTATTTAGACAAATGATGTCTTGAAAATGCAAAAATAACATCATATTTTATAAGATCAACCTCGAATGTGCCAAAAACTTTCACCACTGGTGAAGTGGAAGATAGTGTTATGCAAGGGATGATGGGAGAAGCATACAGATTTTGCATTAAGACCCATCTTTACTAGCGACTCACAGTAGGTTACCCGGTTATCTGGGCTTTCAGAGATCAAGGTGGAATACACAGGAGAGAAACTCCTTAGTAATCGATAAGAGCTTCAGATCTCAGAGCTTAGAGATAGTCTGTGTATTTCCAAGTGGTCCCTAGTGCTGGCAAGAGATAAAATATACCACAGGCAAAACTTTAACAGGGGGAGGGGACCGAGAAGGGAAGAACAAGGGGCAGGAAAGGAGGGAGAAAAAAGAGGTCTCATGGTATCTTGATGTTACTCAAGTACAAAATAAATTAATTGTAGATAAACTATAAAGTAAGAGGACCTATCTGGAGAGTCTTGAATATATATTCAGAAGTTTGAACACCAATAGACAGAGAGGGGTTATCAAAAGGGTTTTAAATAGGGAAACATGACAGATCAGATTCACGGTTTTGACTGATCACGTGGCTTGCAGGGTGGAGGACATCTCAATTCATGAGAAAAACATCTGGGTCATAAGAACTATTATAATCTATTTACTGTTTAATTAACTATATCATTATGTGTGCGTGTGCCCGCCCACGTGTGCGTGTGTGTTTGTAACATTTACTGTGTCATATAGTACTTTGCAGTTTGTTAACATCGATTGGCACAAGGAGCCTGTGATGTAGCCAGGCATTATTATCTCTCCATTTAACAGATAAGGAAACTAAGCCTGAAGAGATTAACAACTTGCCAGAGATCACATAAACAATGAGGGCTGCAGTCAGGTCTCTGGACCAGATCACTTCATGTCTGGTATTTTTCTATGACTCTATATTTTCAAGACTGCCATCTTCTAACACATTCTACTAAATCCTTTAAAATCTTATGAGATCAGAAGAGTGATGGGGAATCACTTTGTTTTCTCACAGGGAACGATGGATGGGAAACACATTAAGTTTTTCAGGCCACCTAGGTAGAATGAGCAGGGTCCTCCAAACCTCTGTGCCTTTGAATAAGCTGTTCCACCACCTGGAACACCTTCCTCCCTCAAAGCTTTTCTATTTCCACAGCACACGGTCATCACTTCCTCCAGGAAGCCTTCCCAGATCTCCAGTGCCGGCATCGCGCTCTTCCTCAGCAATTCTAATACTCAAGGGTCATGTTTATCATAGTGCCTACACCATACTGTAGTACTTATTTACTGCTTTGTCTTTCCCACTAGGACCGTGAGCTCCTAAACCTAAGAAATGTTCCTCTTTTACTCCTATATCCCCAATTCCCGGCACAAGGCGTGGCACACTCCAAGTACTCGAAAACTTGTTGTTGGTTTGAATTTGCTGAATAACATTTGCTGAAGGAGCCACATGCAACCCACCAAGGTTAAGGTTAGAAATGAAATCTATTCCCCACGGGGGGGGTGGGGGGGGGAATCCGTGCACCTTGCACCAGTCCTATCTCTTCTAAGCTCTAATCTCCTCTGCACGATTTATCACCAGAGCAACTGTCTGAAAATGCTTTTTCCTTATCTCACAGGGCCATAATAAAAGCTCGTTTACTTTAAGCAAATGACATTTTTTTTTCCCTTCTATTTTTTCTCTTGCTCTTTTTTCCCCTTCTATTTACTTATCTACTGGCAGCAAGAAAAGAAAAATGACTCTGATCTCTATTTAGATATTTGATATACAACGTGTTTAGACAGGGATAGCTATAAATTGCTAGCTAGGCACAGTTTGAATATCTAAAACCTGTTTGTTCTATTTTGGATTCCATGATGGCAGAAGAAAGAAGGGGGAAAAACACACACACATGCCACCTATGAGTAGACTTAAAGGTTCAAATGTTTATTATTTCTAAGGCAATGTGTGAGTTCCTGATCAGCATCAGTCACCAAAAGGAATTCATCTAACCCCACAAAAATTGGAAATTAGCAACAATAATCAGAATTCAACCTAATCAGCCTTGGTTGAGCCCAGGTTTGATTCGGCCACTCTCTGGCTTTGTGAGCCTCGGCCAGGAACATGTCTCTCTGTGCTTCAGTTTTATCACTGGTAAAAGGAGGAGTCGGGTCTAAATAAGACCTTGAAAGACCCAATTCCATCAATTTCTTGCAGAAGTCATCCCAACATGTCTCCACGGTTCACTCCGCCATGGAGCGATTTGCTGGACTCACATGTTGAGTGAGTGCACCACGTCCGATCTCTGTACCAGACACACGGGTCCTTCCCCGGAAAGGCTCTGCCACAGCTCCCAACATGAGTGTGTACCTGCTGCCATCTTTCCCTTTTTTCTTAATGAAGCTGAATATTGGTATTTTATAAATGACCTCGTTTGTTCCGCATCAACTACTTCCTCATCATGGAAGAGCACATCTTAAGAAATATCTTTCCAAAGTTGTAAATCAAACTGATGATTGTTTAAAAAAAAATTCTTTGATATAACAGTCTCTCTCGGTGCATTTAAAGTACTTGATTTTGAAAAGCTGTTTGACTTGTAACATTTGGTTTTCACACTTCTGGAGAAACACATGCCATGCAGTCTGACACTGACTTCATGGGGCCCTCCGAAATTTCCACCCCCAAAAGATAAGCAGGTTCTCCATTTAGTCTTCGAGAGCTGAATGGATATATTAAACAGCTCAAATGCTTTTCTTCATGCCCTCAAATTATCCAAAAATGTTCCTTGACCTTCCATTATCATCAGAATAAAGGCCAACTTCTCAGCTCTCCTCCATGATCTGGTCTTACCTTCCAGATATGTCTTCCACTAATGCCTTCCCCTTCAATGAAATTGAACTAACCCATGTTCCTCAGTTTCCTTGCACACCCTGGACCTTCCCATCTCCCGTCTTTGCTACATCCGCTCCCTCTGCCAGAGTCACTTGTCCCCAGTTCCGCAGACACATAAATGACATCACATGTATGCCCAGTGCCAGCCCAGTGCTTGGGTCAATGTAAGAGGCTCTCAGGACATGATGGGCCTTAATTCACACATTCATTCATCTTTTATTCATTCATTTGTGGTTCCTGTACATTGTTGACCAAGCCGGGCCTCTCTATGCTAGGATAAAGAAGAACAGAACCGGCCACATCAATTGTTACACTGTTAAAATTCAGGCCTTTGCTTTAAAATTATTAAGAATTTCAAGATAGTGACAGCAGTGCATGACGAGCACAGGGCCCTTCCTTCCGAGTCTGGAACCCTGTGCGGCCACCCAGGTTGCAAACCCATAAGGCTAGCCCTGAAAAAGACACGGCCTCTGAGCCAGGAGGCTCATTAGGATGGAAAAAACAGGTGAATAAAAACTATCTGATGGTAGGTTCTGTGAAATGTGTGTGCACAGAGGGCTGTGGTCCACGGGGGATGGAGCACTCAGCCCACACTGGGGGGGAGCGGGTGAGGGGAGGGGTCAGGAAAGTCCTGTGGAAAGAGGCAAAACGGAGTTTCATAGTTCAAATCAGTGTTGGGAAGGCAGGAGGGAGAGGATGGTAACAGACATGAAATAGCTCAGTACAAAGGACAAAGAAATATGTCTGAGTCCTACTCCTCTCTTAAGGCAAGCACCTTCGACATCTTTTTTTTTTTTTTTTTTTTTTTTTTACAAACCTCAATAAGAAATGTACATGTTGACCCAGTTCATATGTGGAAACAAAACCTCCAGATAATACTACTTATTCTTACTGTGTGCAGCTTCTCTTGTGTTTCTTTTTTTGTATTACAAAAGAACCCACAACAGTCTAAAGGACTTGCTTTAAGAATGATCTCAAATCTCACCTTCTTGGTGAACCTCCCTAAGCCATTCAGCCCTGTGGCATTTGAACTCCTGTCCTGCTTCTCTTTGGCATTTTGCTTTTTAGTGCCTGTGATGTGCCCGCATCTCCTGTTAGACCGTAACTTGAAGGCAACTTCAAATGCCTTGCACCTAATACACGTTTATGAAGGCCCAATAAATGTGTATTGAGTGACAGTGCAAGCAATCGTCCTCTTCCTCAATCCTGACCTGACATCTTTCTTCGGACCATCCATGCTTTGTCTTGACGTCACGTTTCACCAGTTTAACTAATTTTTTCTTGCTCAAGAGAGCCCCTGAGCGCAAGTGAATAGAGCCTTCTCCTTGGTCCACGTGATGACTGATATCACATCAGTTTTATTCTGTGTCCTGATTCCAGGGCTTTTCTGTTAATCTGATATCAAATTCTAGTTATGGAATCCTAAGACTTCACAGGGCTGACGTAGTCCCTGCGGTAGGCCCTCTATAGTTAAAGAGTAATTGGCCTTTATTTTTCCTCTAAAGTTTTTATTTATTCATTTGAGAAAGAGAGAGAGAGTGAGAAAGAGAGAGAGAGAGCACGAGTGGGGGGAGGGAGAGGGAGAAGCAGACTCCCCAATGAGTAAGGAGCCTGATGCAGGGCTCGATCCCAAGACCCCGGGATCATGACCTGAGTCGAAGGCAGACGCTTCACCGACTGAGCCACCCAGACGCCCCAAAGAGTAACTGCTCTTGACTTTACAGGTCTTTAAATATTTCAATGATGGTGTAGAATTTAACCCTAATTTTTTGTAACCCCAGTGTTCCAGAGACTTTCACATATCTTTTATTACAAAATCCTTCTATCGATCTCTGAAAACAGTATCATTATTAGGAGTTTCCATTTTACAAATTTACGCAATGTGTCAGACCCAAAGACCACGTTCTCTCCACGATGCTAATCAAATTAAAACAGTGCCCTACCTCAGCAGATCCCAGCTCCAGTATGAGGAATCCCACAATTACTCTCAGTGGTGCAACGAAAAAACCAAAAGCAGTTTCTTTCTTCCACAGCTTTACTTCCTCCACAGACTAACAGTAACTAAGCCGGGGGGATCATAGTGGCAAACCTTACACAGAGGCTGGCTGCATGGACATGCCACCGGTGCCCATCCTCAGAGGGCCCCATGCCTGGGTTAATGCTCTGCGGTCGCCATCTTGAAATTCTTGATAATTTGCTCACAAGGGGCCCTCAATTTTCACTGGGCACTGGACTCCACAAATAACGTAGGTGGTCCTCATGGAACTGAAACTCTCCTATATTCTGAAAATGCCACATAGAATCTCTAGCTTCCCACTGTTCTCCCTTGCCTTTCCCCCCTCTCCCCACCGAAAACAACTTCCTGTGTGTGGGTTGAGGTGGGGATGGGGATAATTACACAAAGTTCTCACATTCTTTCTTCCATGACTTAGGAACTTTCAGACAAACGGGCACCCATAATGGAAAATAGGCAGAAAGGATACCAAGTGTTCAGCCTGGATTAAATATGAATTATTAATGTTGCATTTTCTAAATAATTCATTATATTCAATAACTCGTGGATTCTAATTCAGACAGAGTGCATGAGTGTCTACTACCTGTCTGGTCTTTTACATGGATTTCTTCTTCATCAAAATGACTAAAGTTCCAGCTATAAACACCATGAACTTCATCATTCAACAAAACACCTGTGCCAGGGACTTGCCAGGTTTCTGGAGATACAGCAATGAACAAACAGATACTGTGCAAGTGCCCTCTTTAGGCACAGAAGAGTATAAAACGAAAAAGATATGGCTTCCATCCTCCAGGAGACACACGTTCTAATAGGAGAAACAGATGAAAATAATGCAAAATATACAGAGATGCAAATCAGAGATGAGAAGGGGGTTGGGTTTCAGAGGAGAGAGAATGATAGAAAGTCACTCATCTGTTTTTTATTGGGTAGAAAACAATCAATCCCTACATACAGATTTGATATTGAAAATCTCCACAACTTATGTAGAAAGATACTAATTAAAATGGGAGATGGATTCAGATGTTGAATTTTCAATAAGCATTTGAATCATGAAAACACACCTTTATGGGAACTTGAGTTAGAAATGCTGCTCTCCAAAGACCATCTATAGGGTCAATTAAGCAGGTGGGTAATTCAGGAGATGGCCATCCCAGGAACAGGCAAACAGAAAACATTGGATTATAAATAAACTACCAAACCTGTTTTGGGAAAGCAACTGATTCATCCATATAAGTGAGAGGCTGAGGATTTAACACGAGAACGTGCACAGAGCTCAGATGCAAACTTCATCTGTCATGAGGCTGTACCAGCTGGGTATCCCACAATTCAACGCAATTCTGACACTACCTACCTGGAGATAGCATCAGATCCCACGGGTTAAGGGTTCAGTCTTACAAGACCCCCCCCCCCCCCCCAGCCTTCAGATGTCGGTCACATCCCAGGCTGTACGTGGTACTTTTGACTGACTGGCTATAAACCAGAGGCTCCCACGACCTCCTCCAAATCAGAACGCCGATCAAAAGTCCAGCTTGTTACCCTGACTTCTGACCAACTGGCTGGGTACCAAAGACCCCCTCCTTGGGCTCAATGAATTTGCCAGAATGGCTCACAGGCCTCAGAGAAACATTTTACTTACTGGATCACTGGTTTATTACAAGAGGCTAGAACTCAGAAACAGCCAGGTCGAAGAGATGCACGAGGCAAGGTGTGGGGGGAAGGGCACTGAGCTTCCCTCCCCGCACCCCTCCCGCCGAGACACGCCACTCTCCCTTCATCCCCACGTACTGACCAACCTGGAAGCTTTTCTGACCTAGCCTTTTGGGTTTTCTTGGGGACTTCATTACATCGTCGCGATTGCTTAAATCATTGGCCATCATACCCTCAGCTGATAAATGGGGAAGGGGACAATAAGCCTTATTTCCAGGAGTTTCTGGGGACATTTTAATTAGATGACACCTATAAAGTGCTAAGCAGAGGTGCTGCCTCTTTATTGTTGTTCGTTAAATGTTAGCTATTTTTATAAACTATCTTATAAACTTTAGTTTGCTAAGAAACGACCTTCTTGTTGGTTGGTTGGTTTCTGTTTTTTATGTCATAAAAATTATAAAACCAACCTTTGAACTGAGCGCTAGCTGAGTCAATTTCCCTTGAACAGGAATTTTAAACCTAACAACTGCTTGCTATCAGGGAGCCCAGAACTTTCGCTCCTGAATGCCTTTAAGTTCACTCAGGGGTCATAGTAAGAAGTGCTCTGCAAACTCTAAAGTGTTTTATTACTAGGTAGTGCTATTAGCATTAACCAAAATCTAGTCAAAAATGGCTTGGAATGGCTCGAGGGCATATTAGTAGATGAGAACTACACACACACACATACACACACGCGCGTGCACACGCCGGAAAGAAGTCAGGAGGGAGAAGCAGTTCTCACAGAGAACAAGAAAAAAACCCGAGACTTATTTCCAGAGAGCGAAGACGGTGCAGGACGCAGCAGTTTCAGAGGGAACGATGAGCAGCATCGCGGCAGAAGGACAACACAGGGAGGGAGGCCAGAGCGGGGTCGCAGGAGGATGGCCCGTGGTCCCCCCGGGGAGCCTGCGGCGAGGACAGCGCACGCGCTCAGAAGCCACACCGCACGGCGAGTGACAAAGACTTTCCACAGGAACTGATTTAGTGTGAAAGAGAAGAAGGCGCAGCCCTGGGAGGGGTGTTGGGCACAGACACGAGGGATGTCCCGTGTGTCCTGGACTTGGAGGGAAGGTCAGAACATCGAACAAGGGAAGAGGCTGCTAAAGGCAACGATTTGAACCAAATAGAACCATACGGTAAACGCTGACATAAGTCTTCCTATTGTGCAGGGGGCTGAGGAGAAATGTTAGCATCTTTCTGAATCAGGAACTCAAGCAAAGGTTTCTGTGTAGTTTTACTTTTTAATTGTTTTGTGCACGCACACACAACCGACCTGTGATGCGGTACTCGGAGCAGGTGCTACTGAATTATCAGGGTTTCTGTTCCTCATCCTCCCATTCGCTTGCTCAGGAAGTCTGGCTTACCCGCTGCGACCTATATGCCCATTGGCCACGCTTTTTGCAGTCAGGGGGCTGAATCTGCCCACGGCCCTGGAGTCCATAAAATGAACTAAGCTAACCGTCAGCTCCCTACCTTCTATTAGACTCTCAACAACTGCCACAAGTAAACAACCCGAAAAGAATTCGATGGGCTTTAGCAGGCATATTGTCACTGTCTTTTGTTGTACCTGGAACAGGGGTCCTTGTGCAGAGTCCCTCTGGGGTCTGTTCCCACTCATGACAGACACAAAAAGAAGTCTGCTCTAGAGAGCCAACCTGGAGAATTCTGTTTACAAATTCGCGCGACTGTGTCCTGGGTTTATCCCGTCAGTATACAGCCTAGAGTAAATAGCCTTTCCTTTAGACATAATTTGAGTCATTGTATGTGCACCAAAGAGCCATAAAGGGGATTTGACCCAAGGAGACCAGACTTGAACTGCCTGTTGCTGGAAGACACATTTTTATTCTTTGCAAGCAGCTTCCTTCCTCTTGTGCGTGAATCACGGTCATTTCAAAGAGAATTTGGCAACTGGGCCAGGATCAATTTTGGATTGGAGCCCTGTACTTGGTCACTCTCATTTTCTGCCTAACCTACCCTGGACAGGCATATCTTTTTAAGAAGTGGTGTGCTCTACGGAGAGGACAGGGACCTCACAACCGATCCATTTTAGTCCTCCTTCCTCTAGTGGCCAGTTGTGTGCCTTCAGGCAAGTTACTTAATCTCTTGGCCTCAAGTTCTCATCTGTGAAATGGGGATGAAAGAAAAACATAGCACTGTGAAAGGAATCGCTTGCAGACACGAGGGATGTCCTGTGTGTCCTGGACTTGATGGGAAGTTAAGAACATCAATTAGGGGAAGAGGTTACTAACGGATCTTTGGGAAGATTCTAAATAATCTAATTAAAGGTACTAACCACACCACAGAATTGTAATCTATAAACTGAAGAGTGTTTGAATACAATGTTATTTTTCTATAACTCAGTTTAAAATCCACAGATGCATCCATCCCTAATCTACGAAGAGGCAGAAAATTTGGCT
Organism: Potos flavus; assembly: GCA_028534135.1. NCBI lineage: Eukaryota > Metazoa > Chordata > Mammalia > Carnivora > Procyonidae > Potos > Potos flavus. Next base: position 53,561,118 of record CM052893.1, read on the forward strand.
CCATCAGTTTGGTGACCAGCATTCCCAGTGGGGGCTGTTATGCATCCGGACAGGCACCTGTCTGCTGGTGTTGTTCCTAACCAGTCTTTGGTTCCATGAGGGTCACTGTCGAATCACCCCTCCTTCTCAACCCAAGATCATCTGTGATCGGGATCTTCTCCGAGAACTCTGTGTCCCCCTCTGGGATCCATGGCTGCTGTTCCCGTGTCCCATGAGCCGTGGAAATCCGGCAGGGCTGCCCACAGTCCTACACCAAATCCATGCTCCTCTCTGGCTTTTTGGCTCCCACATCATGATGAACGGCAGTTTTTAGACCCCCCCAGGCCTATCAGGCTAGACATTCCCTTTAGCTTCTTCTGCTCTGGAGCATCACTGCCTCGCTGCCCTCCAACCAAGAAGAAAGGAACGGCGGGTCCTCTCTGCAGCTGGATCTCTACATTCATCCTAGAAACCAGAAAACCTATTTATTTCTAGCTTCCTCTGTGACGTGCACCTCCTTCAGTCCAGCCCACTGCCTCATCTACTCCGGTAAACCTTAAATCGTTTTGGGGCATGAGAAACAGATCTGACTCATTTTGCATCTTCTGTGTGCTGCGTCTTTCCAGAGCCGGGGTTCTGAAATTCAGACCTTTTCTCCACTTCTGGTATAGCATGTGTTAATGCGCATATCTAGCTACCTAAATGAGGGAAGAATAATAAGGTGATTGGAAATACTAAGAGAAAAAACATAGCATTTCAGAACGATTACATTGCATTGCTTAATAATTATAATACATAATGGTATTATAACGATATAACAATAATGATATTAATAATAACTTATGGAATGCTCACCAGAATTCTTAAGAAGGAATAGTATTTGAATGACTTCAGGCTTTAGCAAGAAGGGAATAAGAAAAACAAGGGGAAAACAATGTACAGAATGTTAAATGGAAAGACCTTAGAGGTCATTAGTTGGTATTTTGGTTCCAAATCTTCTATCATCAAGAATTCCTCTGAAGTCTTTTCTCTCTACGAAGTAGAAGCTCTTCTGGAAAAAAAAAAATCTATCTGTCCAGTAATATGTGCTATCAGTTGCTTGATTTCCTCATTCTTAATTAATCAAAAAAATCCATACAACCTACTGGTCTTTTGATTCAGCATGAGGCAGCCTTTTAGGGCTATACTCAGACCTCATATGAAAGGGATACTAGTCAGAGCTGACAGTCCAGGAAAGACGGAAGCTGCTCTCGTGCCCATTCATGCCTGCCATGCCCTATTTCCATATCAACCACTCTGTGCATCTTTGGGGATCCCTACCCGTCCAGTACCTCCGGCATGAGCACTGCATTTTTCTCCTCTTTGGTGTACGGCTTGTGACCTTCCTCTCGCATGTGTTGTATATCTTCCTGTAATCGTCTTCATGGCTGGGGCCCTACGTCCTCTCTTCCCTGACTGGCTGTCTTGGCTGATTCACACTTCTCTCTGGCCTGGGCCCCTGAGGTCCAAGGCCTAGCTCTGTGTCTGTCTTCGATATGAATATAGCAAATCGAGAAAGGTGGTACTTCGGTAGAACATGGGAGGCAATCCTCAGCTTCGGAATAATTGGTTTACTTAGTATCTCTCCAGTACTGCTGTACAGATTC
>CM052893.1:53563242-53605123 GCA_028534135.1 Potos flavus
CACTTTTCCTTTCCTTCTCCTAATGTCCTCCATGTTATTCCTTATGCTCCACACGTAAGTGAAACCATATGATAATTGATTTTCTCTGCTTGACTTATTTTACTCAGTATAATCTCCTCCAGTCCTGTTCATATTGATACAAAAGTTGGGTATTCATCCTTTCTGATGGCTGAGTAATATTCCATTGCATATATGGACCACATCTTCTTTATCCATTCGTCTGTTGAAGGGCATCTCGGCTCTTTCCACAGTTTGGCGATTGTGGCCATCCCACACACATATTCTTGACGTTTTCTTCTGTGCACAGGGAGTCTAAGAAGCATAACCTTCTTGGCTTCCTTTCTACTTACTCACTTATCCCCTGTCTATGGAGAGTGAGTGCTGGTTTGCCCTTCCCTTTGCTCTTCCACTCCTCTGACAAGCTAGCTGTCCACAGAGAATGTGTTCTACTCTACTCCTGTGCGGGGTGACTCCTCCCATGAGGACATCCCCACTCACTTCAGTGTAGCTGAGGGAGTTGATCTACTTAAACACTGATGTTCGATATCAAGAAAATTTGTCCACAGATACAAGCCACACCCAGTAACGGGGTGTATTAACAATATAGGTAATATTTGGGCTCTAATTTACCCTTTCATCTTGTTTTATATTTTAACTGATACAGTCCTTTGACATAAAAGACGGATATAGTTCATTGGTGCTCTCGCATCCCGACACCCTCACCTCTCTGGACCTCAAATTATTCATCTGTAAATTGGGCTAGATATTCTCTATGACCATTTCTAGCTCTGAAAATCTGTGTTCCGGGGGAGATGACAGTATCTCACACAATGTATGGCATATACTAAGTAGTCAACCAATGATAATGTTTTCAGCTTATGCATAGCAATACAAAGATGAGTTCAAGACTAAAAGTCTTCTTTGCTTTACAAGAGGATGAATGGATGCATTTTGCATAGCCTCCCAAACACCTGGGTTTATGCAGAACTTCAAAAACCAATAAGCAGGGTGTCTAGCCCCCTCATTAATCAAATGATGAGCATTTCCCAATGTCCTAAAAGAACAGACTTTCGAAAAAATTAACCTGATTACAGGATATTCCTCTATAAAGACATTCAGGACTTCAAGGAGATCGTTAACTATCCCATTTCTTCATCCCTATAGTTTATGGAAGCTTTCAAAATAGCAATGTTTGGGATGTATATGTGGCAGGGGGAGGGGTATCTTGTCCTGGAGAATATGATTGCCAGACAGAAAATCCCCCAGATGCCTTTTGCTGGCCGGCCATGCTGGGGTTTCGATGGCTGAATGGCACTACACCTGCCCCTCCCCCACAGGGCCATGCTTGCCGCTGATGGCAGATGAATACAAGGAGTTATAACAAGATACAAAATAAAGTACTGCCTTAGTTAATAACCTGGAAGGACCTCATATTTCAATGCAAACTTTTTTGGTCAGAGCTAGGTTAGAGTATACAGCGACGAAGCCTGAACAAAGCCTCTTCTTTCCTCCCTGCGGAACCTCTGCCTACTTTTTTCCTGAATCCCAGAGAGTATGTCTCCTGCACAGTAGGAGTCAAGGCCAATCTGTAATACAACCCATAGAATCAGAAGAAAAGGCAAAATATAGAGAGTCTGTTTGTCCCCAAAGCCATATTTGGAGGCATTACTATTGTTCCCACGTACAAGAATATAAACCAAAGCACAAATATTATAAGTAAATCGTCCAAGACAGCATAGCTTAGATATGGTAGAGCGAGGATTAGAACATGGCAGCTCTGGCTACAGAATCCTTGAGTTTGATACTTTCTCAACAGAGGATGTTACACAATATTCTCAATAATACAATACGAATTCGAACTCATTAAGGTCCTACGTGGAAATTAGAATTCAAAGTTGAAAAATGTTAAAATTAAATTAGATTTCCTTCCGTGGTTAAAAAAAAAAAAATACTGATAGGGGCACCTGTCTGGCTCAGTCAGTAGCACATGAGACCCTTGATCTTGGGGTTATGAGTTCAAGCCCCATATTGTGTGTAGAGATTACTTTTTTAAAAAAAAAAATTACTGATAGTATTTAAAAAACAGTTTAAAATTTTCCCCTCATTCATTTCTTACTCTGTTTGGCCTTAGCCACAACTCTATGAATTTCTCCTTTCTCTACATCCCTCGAAGTATTTTTTGTTTGTTTTTTGTTTTTTGGGGTATTTTTGCATCTCACCTTGACCTTCTTCCCTGTGACACCTGCTTCACCGCTCTCCATCTCTCTCCTCCATCCCTGCTCTTCCCGATGTGGACAATTCCATATGCACTGCCCAAGTCTTCAACTGGGGGTATTTCAAATACATAAAAATATAAACTGTATAATAATGATATCACAAAGAAGCAGGAAGGGAATGTAGCTATGGATAGTATACACTGTTGTAATTAAATTGGTAAACTAGATTATCACTTAAAATGTGCATTGCAATCCCAGGACAATCACTAAGAAAATAACTCAAAAAATGGTAAAATGAATGACAAAGAAATTAAAACAGTACCTGAAAAAGCATCTATTTAAGAGAAAAGAAGGCCATAATGAAAGGATAGAGGAAGAAAAAAAAAAGACATGCAGGAAACAAATACATAATGGCAGAGTAAGTCATTTACCAGTAATTACATAAAGCATACACTCCATACACAGAGATTGGCATAATGAATTTTATTTAAGCATTTCAACTATATGTTGTATACAAAACATACTTTAGATTCAACAACTCAAATGGGTTGAAAGTTAAAGACTGGGAAAAGATATACCACACTAACAATAACCAGGAGAGACTGGAGAGCAGCCACTAATTCCAGACAAAATAGACTTTAGGACCAAAATTGTGACCAGAGACAAAGAAGGACACCAGATTTGGGTTCGATTCAATAAGAGATACTAATTATAAACATATATGCAACCTCAGAGCCCCAAAATACATGAAGCAAAAATGGACAGAACTGAAGGGACAAACAGACAATTCAGTAACAATAGGGATGCAAATACTCACTGGGGGTGAGGCTAGAACAAGTAGACTAAAGATCAACAAGGAAATAAAAGACTTGAACAGTGATATAAATCAACTAAACCTAAAACATATCTTTAGGGCACTTCATCCAACAACGGCAGAGTATAAATTCTTCTCAAGTGTGCATGGAACATTATTCAGGATAGACCACGGACCATATGTTAGGCCATAAAACAAGTCTGGATAAAAGTATTGAAATCATACAAAGTATGTTCTCTGGCCAACAGAAATGAAATCATAAATCAGGCGAGGCTTGGGGGTGCATTTATTCTGAAAGACCATCAAAAAACTGCAGATGATGTTATCGTGGAGAATAAGGGGGCTAGGTATCCGGGGACGTGTCTCTATCTCTGCCAAATACGGTTGCCGCGCGGAGCACAGAGAATAATATATGGACAAGACTTTTGTCATGCATAAACCATTATACAAAGTGAGTCATCATTATTGCTCACTGATCAGGTTGGCAGGAATGCCAGCCATCTCCAGGGCTGACTCAACTTGTAACTGAACAAACATTAAAAAAAAAAAAAAAAAAGTTGTTTTATTGAATTCGGCATTTATTGGCCAAGATTGCAAACTCTCAGGGCAAGTACAGAAGAGCTTTTCTCCGCCAACTTGAACAGAAAATAGCCTCTTGCTGTCGACAGGTTGCCCTGAAGCCCAGGTGCTAGGGTCCCTGGCGTCCTGGGAGCAGGGACTCGATCCAGAGCAGGTACTGCTGTGGGCATCGTCAAGCACCGGGCAGTGTCAATAGTCCTTAGGTGTTTTTTCTCTCTGATGACCTTGTTTCTATTGAACATTGCCGTGATTTGTGATTTTTCTAGAAGCTTTAACATAATTTCACTTTGTGCAGAAGAGAAGCAGGCACTACAGACACGGAACTGAATGGACACAGTCCCTAGCCTACTGAACTGTAAGTACAGGCAGAGATCAGAACACCTGAAGACTCTTGCCTTGGCCCTATGCCATCGGATTTGAGTAAACCAGTGATAAAACACTCCTTTCTTCCCACTGCAGCAGGAAAGGCAAGTGGAATGCATGTTCCAACGACAGGGAGGGGTGAGGAGTCTGAGAGAGCCAGGGTCCCACTCATAGTTTCCACTAGCGATCATGTCCCCTTGATGACTTCCCCCAACATACAGCTTCTCAGTTCAGTTCTCACCGTGCGAGGCCCTGAGCCACAGGTGGAGGGATGCACAGAAAACACACACAATCCCTGATGCTCAGAAACTGACCACCGCGGGACAGACATGGACACGCACACCCACCGCGGTAATCAGGGAGCATGCGCAAACTGCCCCAAATAGACCAGGGGTGGAGGGGGGGAATGTACTCAGAGCCCCGCCCACCTCTCCGGTTAGTACTCTCCCTTCATCTCCGTCTTTAATCGACCCGTCGACACATGAACCAGCGTTGTCGGGGACGGAGAGCATGTTATTGAGAACCACAAAACCAGGCTCCAAATCCTGGCCCCGCTTACTAGTTCGGTGCCTTTAGCTTAGGGGCTTTCTGATGTGATTTTAAAATACAAGTAAAAACAGCTGCTCTGCCTGCCTCTCAGGGTTGTTGTACAGATGGAATGGGGTAAGAGTACCAGTCTCACAGGACTGGTGAAGGTTCAGCAAGTGAGCACAGGTAAAGCCCCTAGCATGGGGCCTGGCACACAGGGGATGCTGTGTGTGCCTAAGAATTCCAATATTTCTTTCCTGGGTGGAGTTGATCCCAATCCCTGACTACCTCCCTCATTCACCTGCTACTTGTTTATTGTTTACTACCTCGCCGCCCCCAGAAGGCAAGTTCCGTAAAGATAAGGAACACCACGAAATTTTCCACACCTAGTCAAGAGTACACCCGGCAGGCTTTCAACAAATATTTGTTGAGTGAATCATTGTCCTTAAAAGCTGTAAACACAGGATGGAGACTCTAACAAAGACAGAAACTACCAAATACTTTGAATATCAAAGTGAATCTGAGATTTCAACAAAAACTTATTTTTGGAGTAGTGGATTAGCCACTGCCTGCCCCTAAGAAGTGTTTGGGGGGATGAATATTTTGCTAAGCTAGACTGGATTCTGCTTTGCTCCCGTTCTCCGCAGGTGGAGGTCCTAAGCCAAATAGGTTAGAGGCTGTGGAGGAATTTTTTTAAAACATGGGATGAGACAGGTGTCATCCAGATGTGGATTTGGGGTCAAAGTCATATGGAAGCCGAATGTTTGGGACACCTTGTTTGGGGCCCATGCAGACATTCTCTGTAAGATCCCGTGTATCCCCACTAAATCCGTGGTGAGAGACCCAGTCCTTGGTAAAGCAGGGTCGCTAGAGCTGTTCTGAGGAATGTCATGGAACGTTGGGTCTGGCCTCAAGATGGAAATCCAGTGCACCAGGATCCCACTGCACAAGGGGGTGGCGGCTAAAATGGAATTTTCCCAAGTGAGAGTCCAAGGAAACGGTGTCCCTCAAATAAGAGAAAAAGGAAAGAAACAGAGGCCTCCGAGGTAAGACAGAGGGCACGTAGGTGTCTTGGTGGGTGGAAGCAATATCCCGATAAGGGAGCGGGACGGTAACTGGGGATCCATCCCAGCAGCCGTGGCCCTGATGGGTTGCCTAGAACTCCGAGTTGACAGGGAGGCAGCTGTGCCAACCAAAGACAGAGAACAAGCCTGGATCCTTTCCTCGGTCTACGGGAGCTTAAGGGAGCCCAAGCCAGCTGCTTCAACAACGTCGTTGATAAGGGCTCAGGCAGACGTCACTGGGAGCCTCTTGGAAATACAGGTGAAAATTGGGCCAAAAGTGAGAACCTCAAATGTCTCCCTGAAGTAACTCCTTTCTTTGGGGCTAAGGCTCAGCACGAGTTACCACCTCAGAACACACCTGGAACACTGGGTTTCAGGGCTGCTTACTGAGGCAATGAGCTCCCGCTGGGAAGAAAAGAGTGACTACTATCTCCTCACTATTGGCCGTGAGGAGACATTCGGTGTTTCCCAAACACCCCAGGCTGTGGCTGCTTCATTCCTTCACGGCTTTGTACTTGCCTAAAATGTTCTTCTTGGGCTTAACCACCTGCCCTGACCTCCAGGGAAGCCTAATTTCTCCGTCCTTTTTGTCGCCATAGTCTCTTCTGGCCTCCCTCCATTTTAGCCTCGGATCTGCCATGTGGCTCCTATTTTGAGCCTGCCTCTGCCAAAATGGGCAGCCACTCGAGGACAGGGATGTGTCTCAGTGTATTAACAGCTCCTGGCCTAAGGTCTGCACTGTGTCTGTTAAACTTAACAAAATCATATGTGGAGGTTGACGCAGCCTTTCTGGGAATATCCTGTGACTCCTTCACAGGAGGGGAATATTCCTTCCCCTCCTCCTTGCCTTCCCCAAAGCTCAGTTCCTGTACTTTGAGGAACCCCTCTTTGCACTGAGAAGTCCAAAGATGTAAGGTGATCAAGGGGCAACAGAGAGAGCCCTGATGGAAGGTGACAGAAAAACCGGCTCCCAGTCCCTGTGTGGCCCTGTGGGCTAGGACACTGAGCGCGTCACTTCACCCTCCTCTGAAAAACGAAGTGAGGTCACCAGAATTGCTGAATTTAGTAGAGACTAAAAAGCCACTTTCAATCAGTGGGCCAAAAATAACCTCTACCGTGGGTGTTAAGAAAGTCTCAAGCAAAACACTGTTTGTGAGTTAAATATATGTAAGCACAGAAAAATTCAACGAAACAACAAACACCACATCGGAGTGATTGTTTCCAGAGGGTGGCAGAGGGAAGGGGGAATTCATCTAAAAGGAAATAAACAAAGCAAGAGACAGCGCTTGCGCAGACCGATGATGACAGCTGGCCATAAATGAAGGTGTGTCTGCCCCTCCACGTGGGAGGTCCAAAGGGTTGCGGCTGGTGGTCATCGCGTATGAGAATTGCTTGGACCACACTGATTGAAGAGGGAGCAACCTGGGAGCAGGGATTATGACACGTGGGCAGCAGCTGGGGTCTGGATGGGTTAGGAAGACGAAGGGGGCACCCACGCACCCCAGAAAGTTCTAGGATGAGGAACCTGAAGCCCAAAGAACCTGCTCATGTCCACGGTCTCCAGCGATCAGCCCAGCTCCCTCGTTACCAGGCCCTGCTAAAAGGCAGAAGGCCCCTCTCAAAAGCTTTCTCCGACTTTACATAATGAGACATTATGTAAAGGGCGAACTTAATTTAGACGCTGGTGTTGACCAGAACAAACAGCAATAAAGCAGAAATGATTAAAAACACATCAATCGCATTTATCCCTCAGAGCGTACCGTGTGTACACAGCTTCCCAATCAGCTGGGTTACTCCAGCCACCAGACGCGCCACCCTGGTCTCTTGGGGTTGAGAAAACATCCAGAGGCCGAGGCAGTGCCTGCGTCTCTTAAGGCACTTTTGTCGCCACACCACCATCTGCCCAAAAAATCGGCTCATTTTGCAGGTAATGAAAGGAGGACAATGAAAGATCGCCCCGACATGCTTCTATTGATGACGCCCCACTACGGACTGAGTTGCGTCCCCCACAAATTCATAGACTGAGTCTCAGCCCCCAGTACATCTGAGTGTGACCAGATTTGGAAATACAGTTTTCTGCAGATGCAATTAGTTAAGAGGAGGTCACACTGGAGTTGGGTGGGTCCCTAAGCCAATATGACTAGCGCACTTACATGAAGGGGAAATTTGGACACGCACAGAAAGAACACCACACAAAGATAAAGGCAGAGATTGGGATGGTGTTTCGTTTCCACAAACCAGGGAACACCAAAGACTATCAGTGAACCACCAGAAGCTGGGGAGAGACATGCAGCTAATTCTGCTCCCGCAGATGGGAGCATGGGACGAGTCCACTGCAATCATCCTTCAGAAGGAATCAATGCTAACCATACCCTGATCGCAGACTTCTAACATCCAGACTGTGCCCTAATACATTTCTGTTGGTTCCACATGCTTTGTGGAACTTTGTAACAGAAGCCCTAGCAAACGAGCCCACAATTTAGTGAAAAAAGAATAATACATTATATTGGCTGTAAGGTAAAATGACTAGAGCTCGGGCTCTTTGCTAAGAAACACACTACGTAAGGACAGAGCCTGCAACCATCACCCAGAAGCCGTGAAGCCACAAGAACACTGCTTGACCTTCAGTACCTCAGTTTTCTTAACTGTAAGATGGCTATAATAATACTCCTACGTCACAGGATGAAATGAGCTAATACTGTTCTTGCCAGTGTCTGGCATATAATACGTACTCAGTAAATACTCGCTGCTCTTATTAGTACACAGTAAATAACAAACACTTCCACGCATTTTGGTTCATCTTCCCTTAAGTTCCATGAGGGTGGTGTTATAATTCACATTTCACAACTGGAGATTCTGGAGCTCGGGTGCTTTAATTAAACAATACGGAGCAGGTCTGGGGTATAGGCGGATCTGGGTTGGAATCCCAACTGCGCCAACCCCTCGCTATGTAACTTTGGGCACTTATTTCTAACCCCTTTCAAACCTCTATTTTTTCAGATTTCAAATGAAGAATTGTGTGAGAGAGATGTGCATGGCCAGTGTCTGGCTTATACTTGGCCTTAGATAAATTATTTTTGCTATCATTAAGTAACTTGTCCACAATCACACCAATTATTGGTAGAGCTGGGACTTGGACAAGCTTCAGAGATTTCTGATCTACCTCACTATTTCCCTGAGAGCAAAAAGTAAATATCCAAATGGGAAAATGTTGCAAGATATGGGGGAACAGGTCATCTCTTGGAAAGAAGGACAAATGGAGGTCCAGGCAGTAAAGGGTAACATTGCAATGGAGGTAGGAGACGGATGGGAGGAGTCCACTGCAATCAACTCACTATTAAGAGGTTGATTGGTTGTCTCAAGACATGGTGCCCATCAGGGGCTCAGCTTTGATTTCAATTTTCTCTGGTCTTTTGCTCCCCTTATAATTAATTCCTGAACCTTATTCTCTGTTCTTTCTCCAACAAAGAAGACCTTCTGTCTTTCCTAATTTAAATTTCCAAATTTTTCCGATTGAATTGGTGATCGGTTACTCTCAGCCTTTCAGTCTTTCTCCAGTGTGCAAAAGACACTGAAGGTAGTCATCTGTTTCCATAGTCTTTGTGATTATTATCCACCCCCCCACCAACCACTCAAACACCTGAAATTTGGCATTCCCTGTCAAATGGTCTGATCAGGAACTCAGCTGTCCTTTCCAGATTGGCAGTTGCCCCTAGGGGAAGTTATGGGCTTACCTCTCTACAATTCCATATTCTCCTAGATCTTGCCCTTAATTATTCAGTATCTTCTAAATTTTCCTGTTACTGTCAGGTAGATTTTCTACCGAAAGCAAGACAGTGGGTCTGAGCTACCTAGCCTACTATTACCAAAAACAGAAATCCATTTCCATGTTTTTCTAAAGCATAAGTCATCTCTTTTTTTTCTTACTGATTTAGATGGTCTTCTTGTAAATTAAGAATGTTAATTAGCGGGAAACCTGGGTGGCTCAGTTGGTTTAGCGGCTGCCTTCAGCTCAGGTCATGATCCCAGGATCCTGGGATCGAGTCCCACATCGGGGTCCTTTCTCGGCGGGGAGCCTGCTTCTCCTTCTGCCTCTGCCTGCTTCTCCACCTACTTGTGATCTCTCTCTCACTCTCTCTCTGACAAATAAATAAATAAAATCTTTAAAAAAAAAAGAATGTTAATTAACTGTCATGTGTGCTACCGATATTTCCTTCTTGGGTTGTGGTTTGACTTTTGACATTATTTGAAGCATTTCTTTTTGCCAAACAGATTTTTTAAAATTTCTTTATGTAGTCAAATTTATCTCGCATTTCCTATGTGACTTCTGGATTTTCTCTCTTGATTAAAGGCTTTGCTCATTCCAGGATTATTAATATATCAACCAATGCTTTCATTTGGAAAGCATGAGTTATTTTTATGTTTAAATCTTTAAACCATCTGTAATGCCAATTTTATTTTCCACAGGAAGAATAGGGAGATTTTTGGAAAGGATTCTTAAAATATTTTGTTTTTCATTAAATCAGAAAGTACCAGATATCTTTTCCACTTTTTCTTTTACATAATATCTTTTAATTAGACAACAAATACATCTTTTGCAGTAGAAAAGGTGGAAGATACAGAAAAGTATAAGAAAGAAGATTAAAACGTCAATAGTAAACCCAGTGGTCAGAGATAATCCCTATTAGTATTTTGGTTTATTTATATCAGTTGTTTGAGGCACAGCTACAACCTTTATGGAACTGATCATACATTATAGATTTAGATCTATAGATATGGATTTGATTCCTTATTTTGTACTTAATATTGGACCATCAAATTTTAGCTCTATATCATTACAGAGTCTTCAAAAACATAATCTCAAAGAGCTAGATAATATTATATTACATGGATGCAATATAATGATAACCATTCCAACATTTGGGAATGGATCAACAAAAGTGAAATTAATTAAAAATTTGTACATGTTAAAAATATTTTCCAAAGATTCTTCTCATAAGTAATACTGACTTCTACTTCTGCCCCCTGTGTTTAATAGCACTCATCTCACTCACACTGAATATTTCATTTTAATCTCTGCCAGTTTGCAAGGTAACAAATGGTTTATTCCTAGGAGTCTTTTATATACTATGGGAACTTTCTGGAAATGCTGTCTGCACAGAAAGAATATCCCAGGACTAATTAAAGGAGAGCCCTGGGGTGCCTGGGTGGCTCAGCCATTTAAGCATCTTCCTCTTGGTTTCAGCTCAGGTCATGATCTCAAGGTTTTGGGATTGAGCCCTGAGTCAGGCTCTGTGCTTGGCTGGGAGTCTGCTTGGGATTCTCTCTCTCCCTCTCCCTCTGTCCTTCCCCACCCCTCCCCCGGCTCGCTCTCTCCCTCTCTCTCTCTAAAACAAATAAACCTTTAAAACTTAATTAATTAATTAATTAAAATAAAATAAAATGAAGGAGTGCCCTGAAAGTCCTCAAGTCCCCAGCTGTTCCAATCCTGAGGAATGTAAAACTTTCCTCCCAAATTCCCATGTGAACCCAGAATCCGAAACAGGAAGTCGCCGCCTCCCTTCTCCAAAGAACCAAAGCCTCATCCAGCACAGAAGGCCGGTCTCTGGTTCCATTGTTGTGACTCAAAGAACTCATCTATTCCCTGGTCCTGTCTCCTGAGTAGAAAGACTACCTTTAGATCCGGACACAGGTGGGATCCGCAGGGTTAACCCCGAGGAGAGAAAGAGACAGAAGAGAGGAAGAAAAGAAGAAAACGTTCGCTGGGCCTCATCCCTGACTATCATTTGTCCAGATGCGTTTGAAGGAACCCGATGGCTGATGCTTACATCAGGCTCTGCATGAAATCTTCAAGCTGGAGTCTCATTAAGGGGGTGGCTGTTTATCCAGAGGGCTCAGTTTCCCCCACGATGAAGAAAAGGAATGGAACAGCCACAAGGCTAAGCGGCCCGGATGGAGGAGGGTCATCACACCGAGACTCTCCAGGCCTTCCCCGTGAGTGGCTTCTTGCTCTGAGCGGTTGGGGAACCCATTCAGTGGCCCCCGGTCTCAGAGTCTTCCTCTATAAACCAGTGGGAAGAAGAAAGGAGGAACGTAACAAAAACAGCATTACCAATGGCTTTGTGTATGTGAATCACTGTGTATATCACACCTTATCTTATTTGATCTTCACAACAACCCTATTGGATGTTTTTGTTCTCATCTTATAGGTGAAACGCTGAGGCACGGAGTTCGGAAACTCAACGTGGTTACGCATCTAGGAAGTCAATGGCAGAGCCAGGATTGAAAGGCAGGTGTCTGATATCAAAGCACATGCTCGGTCAACAAAATTCTCATTCTATCGTGAGCAAAGCACTTAACTCCTGAAAACTTAACTATCCTACTCTTCACGTGAAAGAAGCAAAAGTCATCATGCGAAGTAATCAAAGGCAGGCACAGCCTCTCATGACCTAAGACATATGAAGTTATCCGTAAATCTGATCACAGTGATGCTTGTGTGTTTGCAGTCACAACATGAGAGTCTGTGACTCAACATTTAATTTATTCCTATGATAACCTATTTATATCACAGGCAGTCAGCATGCTCTATAAATAGAGGGTAATGGAATCTTATTTTTAAGATTCATAAATTTAAATTTAATTAACTACCTACATATGCTCATGTCTCCCTCAATGATCAACTATTCAGTTAAAAGCAGTGCAAGTCTACTCTAGCAACCACAGTCAGATCTACCACAAAACTCTCATGAGGGCAAAGGAAGGAGGCTGAGTGTCCCCCTTAGCTATCCCTGTGTCCCCTTGCCTGAGTGTCTGCCCACTGAGCTCTCTGTTTCTTTTCCTCTGCTCATCAAAACCTATTCTCAAGAGATCTAGCTATCAGGTATCTACAATGTAAGGGAAATTTTAAACAGTGTGCTACTGGGTATTTAAGTCGTTCATCACTTGGCTTAGCTGCAGGAGGTACGGGAGACGAGGAGGGCGAGATGGGCCCAGTCCTTTCTGCTGAGAGTGATGTTGTCATTACATCAGCCCCCAATACTGAGAAAGAGAGGGAAAGACAAGCTTTTCTTTTCTCTCTACAGAATGATCACAGACACTGTTCGAGAATGTGGGTGGAGACACGGCGTGAAAAGGGGAAAATACTAGCCTTAAGTCCCCAGACCTGGGATTGGCTTCCCTGCCACTCCCCAGCTCCCAGCTTCAGGCAAATCACCCTTCCTTTCTGGACCTCTATTTCTCCAAAGACAGATTTAGAAGCTCGAAGTAACCCCTTCAAGGATCTTTCCACATCGGTTTTCTAGGATTTTAATACTTGAGCATCCTTGAAATCAGAGCGTGTGGATTAATGACTACTGTGCTTCTCGTTTATAAATAAGCAGGTTTACACAAGAAGATCTTCATCCCCTAACCTCCAAAAGCATAGTTCCCCTTTCCTGGCAATGGAAGAAGTCCCTGCATGCAGAGATTGAATTTTCATTGGTTTTCACCCAAAATCCTGCCTATCAGTACATGCCATTTCTACCACAACCTGGGACCCCTTGCTGCCCATGTGACCCCCTCCCTTCACCCCAGGACCACGCTCCTCTCTCCACTGAACCCAGGCCTCTTGGCTGACCTGAAATGTGGCTAATACGAGATAAACCGTGAAGGGAGGAAAAAAAAGCCTCCTTCAGATGCTGGCCTGAGAAACCCAAAGCATCACCCTCTTCATGACACATAGTCACGAATGGTTCCTGCCAGCTCTCAGACTGTCCGAACTCCTGAGAAGTCACTCCTCTGGGCCCCCTTCTTCTATTGTGAGCCTCTGCAGACCTCCCCTCTCCCTGACCCTCCTTCTCCTCCCTCCCCTGCCCAGCAGCTCCCACCGCAGCTGGGAAAGTACTGGCAGTTGAGGAAGGGCACAACTTGGCTCCTTTCCCAAAGCAAACAATTAGGAAGCATTAACTTCCCTTAATGGGCAAAGCAACATTAAGCAGATGGAAGCTCAGACCCGGGTCACTTTGCACAGAGCCCAAGCTGTGAGGGGGCTGCCAGTGTTCGTGTGTGACCTCTAAATTGAAACTTAATTGGCCATTAATGGAATTCATCTAATTAAAAACACTTGTAATTAAGCATGAAGAATAAAACCAGCCTGCCTTTGGGACTTGGAGAAAGCAGAAGTACATTCGATATGGTCAATAAACCCATACTTAAGAACATATTCCATTATTTCCTGTTGTCTATCATGCAGTGCTTCTGCATGAGAAAGCCCCCCTCTAGCGCCCTCCCCTCCCTGGCTTCACCCCTCACAATCCAGGATCTTCGGGACGACTGGCAGTGGGAGATCTGGGAGCTCTGTGGTATGCCCCAGGTTGTCAGACAGAAACCCTTTAGAAGGAGTAAGTGATTGCTGCTATAACTTGGAACTGATTGATGTGCCCCATTTGCAACCCCAAAGTTTAAGGGGTCCTCCAAGATAAGAATGGAGTTTTAAAAATGTATTTCTTGTGCATTTCAAAAATGCAAATAGAAATAGCATATCGACCTGCAAGGAGGAAGCAAAATGAAGTAAATAGACTCTCAGAGAGGTTAAGTAGTTCGCCTAGTGTCACAGAGCAGAACATGGGAGAGCCAACGCTTTATAGCAGTCTTGCCTTACCCATCGCATAGGTCAGTGGAAGGATGCAATGAGATTACATTTGTGAAAACTAGAACCTGTAACTATAAAGTATATCATCAGTAGATCCAGTTGTAGCTTCTTGGAAAGAAACAATGGCAACACAAACCCCTCCATCACCATACAACCCCCAATGTGTACACAGAACCCCAGACCTCGTGCCCCATAATGAGACACCAGTACAGGAGAGCGGTGAGGAGTGAATGCTTTGGACCTGAATGCCTGGGCCAGATTCTGACTCTACTACTTACCTGCCAACCGCACGGCCTTTGGGAAAGCTACATCTCTCTCACTCAGTTTGCCCACCTGTAACATGGGAGAATGATGGTCCCATCCAATAGAATTCAATGAATGCATAAAACATTCTTCCAACAGGGTCTGGCACATAACGGGCACCCACAAGTGTTGGCTATCATTCTTAATGTGCCCAGACTAACAAGAGGTCCAGTCCTTCCCCAGAGCTCCCCCTTCCTGATGCATTCCCAAATCTCCTTGTGTGCTTAGTGGTAAATAGAAGAAAATCATTCCCAGTTCCTCTCCCAGCTCGTGCATAGAGCCAAGATGCTCATGCAGTCCTTGGGGGCTGTAGAAGGCTGCAAAGCTGCCCCAGATGCTGGAACAAGCCATCTCCACCCTGTGCTTGCTGCAAGAACAGCTACCCAAATCAGAGGCCCGGTGCTGCCCCTCGCTGGGGGCCTAGCTGAACCGCCCCCTCCATGCCTTCTGACCTCGAGGGAGAGAACACGGCTCCCTCTGGACCGCACCATCCCGAGCATAGCCTGGACTCGCCTAGCTACCATGCCCTCCCTTATCCACGGGGGACCCATTCCGGGACCCCCAGTGAATGCCTGAATCTGCAGATAATCCCAAACCCCATATATGCTATGTTCTGTCTTATGCGTGCCTACTTGTGATCGAGTTTAATTGATAAATGAGGCGCAGTAGGAGACGAACAATAACTAATTATAAAATAGAACAATTATGACAATATACCGCAGCCGATGTTCTGGGAATGTGGTCTGTCTCTCCGTGCCTCTCCCTCGATACGTTCCCGTAGTGTCGTCCCCCTTCCCCTTGTGAGGACGTGAGATGATAACATGCCCGCGTGATGAGAGGCGTGAGGGGCAGGTCACAGGCCATGACACAGCATTAGGTTACTACTGAGCTCCCGACGCTCCATCCGAGCGAAGATCTCTGCTTCGGGACGGCGGTGGACCAGGTGGAGGCCCTGGAAAGCGAGAGCCAGACGAGGGGGGACAACGATAGCCTGAGCTGAGACCCACCTGAGACTCCCTGGGCGGATGTCGGCCGGTCCCTCTCCTTGCCGGCCAACCGTGCCCTGGGAGCCACGACCAGCTGCCCCGTACCCCGGAACCCGGCCCAGAGAGAGGGGGACACCCAGCCTGCCTGTTTCCGTCCCAAGACTAAGCCCCCCCCAGGGCTGCCTTCACGGGCTGTGATCGAGGCAGAAGCGCTCCGCACTTGGGGCTCAGCGCTCTGTGGCGACCGTCTTGAAATTCTTAATAACGTTGTCTTCGAATTTATGTTTTGTAAGTGAAGTCCAGGAGGATAGTCAGCTCCCCGGCTCCGGGGGGCAGGCTCCTGGCCTCCCTCTCCTCACCCCTGCCCCATGACAGCTGTTGTCCTCTGCCCAGGGTGACCACTCCGTCTGAATGGGGTGGGGCAGGAACCCAGCTATGACAGAAGGGTAGGGGTGGGTGTCTGGGCCGGGCCAGGGGGGCGGCCATCCCTCCACACCGGGCGGGCAATGCCCAAGAGCAGTTGGGCATTGCAGGAGTGACAGGCACGGGGTTGGCAGGGACATCTTGCCAAGTCCCTGCACCAAAGTTGCAGTCCCTTGACGTCTGCCTGTCCACCAGGGTTCAGGGCAGGGCCATGGAAAGAGAAGACTGATTTCCCATCCCTGCCCAGGACCCCTATTTTCATTCTGCATTGGGAGGGCAAATTATGTAGTAAGCCCCAACACTTTGTAGGATGATTGGCCATGGAAACACCAATCACCTCACAGGAAAACCCCATTTCTTCTACAGAAACATGGTCAGACTCCCTGTCCCCAACAAACCAGGGTTCTCGGATGCTATCTGTGGTTACTTATAATAGATACTGTGCCGATATGAAATCACGTTATACCACAGGGTTTTACATATTATTAAACTCCAAAAAGTGGTCCTACAGGCCTCCATCCTTTCAAGGTTCCTTTATAATGATAATAATGGTAAGCAGACCTGCGACCACAGACGGTCTTGATTTGCCACACAATTGGAAACGATGAGGGGAAATATCGTTCAGGAATGTTCTGATGAAAGCAAGGGCTAAGAATACCAGGGGGAGGTAAGGTCTCATTTCGCCTGACTCCCCAGTGCTCCCTCATAGGTGTGAAGGTTCCTGTTACCACAAAGGACACCCCCATCTACAAACGTAGCCATCCCCAAGAGGAGGGGACAAATGGAGAGGTTTCTAAGGAAACTTGGACTTTTCCAAAAGAGTTGTAACTCAAACCAAACTATCTCATCTCACTTGTTCCCACTCGCCCAAGAGGTAAATATTATTACTGGCTATCCGGAGACAAATAACTCCCCAGGGTGCTTGGACTGGTCTTACATAATGCCACTGAGGTTTCTGATGAGGTAAAGCGGCCACAGGCATGATCTACTTTTTCCGTAGCTTTTGGCCAGCCTCCTATTTCCTACAGACCAGCCGTGTGACTCGGGTGGAAAGGTGTTGGTGGAAGGAGGGAGAAGTGTCAGTAGCTGAGAGAAACGTTAGGGACATTGGTCAATAGACCTAAATAGTTGCTCTTCTCGGTAGACAGTGGCCACCTCTCCAAAAAGAAAGTTCCCAGATTCTACCTACAAAACAGTTAAAGTCCTAATAGTCCTATAGAGGTTGTGGTCCTAAGTTTCACCTGTAGGTCAAACCACGTGCCCCTCAACAGCAGGAAATGCGGTTTGCTCATCTCCGAATCTCCAGGACATGGCCCAGGGTTGAAACACATGCGGTGTGGGAGAAACGTGGGAGGAGAGTGAGGACACCGGCCATTACAACACGGGGAAGAATGTGGGGTTTTTTCTCCCCTGGCTTCACAGAATTCTCTGGAAATTTATTTTGAGCACAGAGATAAACATGGTAATAACTGAAAGCTGGGAGCCTCGTGAGGTGCAGCGTGTGTGCGACTCCACGGCTAAGCGTGGTGTGAGACGTGCAGCGGGGGGTCTGGAGTCATGCGTGGATGGAAAATGCGCTGAGTCCGGTCAGCCTACCTGCCCCTCTTTGGCACAACTTCATTGCTTGTCTGTGTGATTTTGGATGCAGGACTGAGGCCAAATCTTCAGAGCCTTCAGGAACGTCAGAGGAAACTCTGCACTGGGGGAGGGGAGCCCTTCTGCCTCCTTCGTCGGGATGTCCGTAGGGCTCCTCATGCTGGTGGCCCTTGAAGATCCCTCCCTTCTTCCTAGCTAAGGACCTCCTAGCAAGAAGTGCCAACAAACCAGCCAGGACTAACCCATGGGGAGCAGGGCCAGAGAAGGCAGCCATCTCCCCCAACCACCTGCCTCCCACTCTCTACTTTCCTAGGGCCCAAATGATAAGGTCAGAGGGGGTTAAACAACATAATGATGTGCTATGCACAGCGTGACCCGGACCCGGCAGCCCCTCCCTCGTCTCTGCAAATCCCTAATCAGTGGAGGCTCTATTGATCAAAACGGTTAGCTTGCCCCAACTGCCACCTGCTTCCAGAAACTCTCCTGGTTTGAACCCACAGAGGGCAGCTGCCCAGTAGAATCCAGTTCTGGCCTGTTGGAGAAGAGCACAGACCCCGCCCCGTACATTTGGGGCTGGATCGCTCCTCTTCCCAGCAGCCCACGACTGGAGGATGGATGGCATCAGTCTGATCTAGTCTGTTTCCAAGAAACACCAAAATAGAAACAGGAAAGAGTAAGGTCCGGTTGAACTGGAATCCCTCCCCTGCGTGCTTGGGGCACCGGGACAGGATTGTTGTGGATAGACTTCTGTTAGACCCCGATGGATGTTTCCCTCCACCCACAAGCCCTGAGGGAGAAAAACAGCTCCCACAGAGGGAAAATCCAGCCATCAACTCCCCGAAAAGAGAGCTCTATCAAGATTCCTTGAAAACATAAAAAGACATCAAGTTTTAGAAAATACGAGCATTTTCCTTGGCACAAATGCATCATTGCTGTCTAAGGGGCAATAAACCAGATGTCGGAAACACCAGCCCGGGACACCACCACGCGACAGATTTCTCGCCTCTAGGGGAAAATGCACCCGCAAAAGAAAAGCTGGATTCTAAGTGTTTGAATGTAATGTTCTTCCTTTAAGGGGCAGGTGTATTTGTCACCACCTCAGAGATACAGGATAGGTAAGAGGTAGGACTCATTGGTTTTGGTTTTGTAAAAATATTCACCATGCGAAAGGTATAAGGATAAACGTCTATTCAAGGCAGGACCCATTCATCAGCAATGTTATAAACGATAAGGGCCATTGCTTTTGATGTACAGAGTAGCCCGATGGTCCTCAAATGTGGCCCCCAGATCAGCATCGGTATCATCTGAGAACTTGTTAAAAATGCAGATTTCTGGGCCTTGTCCCAAACCCACTGAATTAGAAATCCAAAGGATGAGACCCAGCTCTCTGTTTTAACAAGCCCTCGGGAGATGCCTCCCCTCACCCCTGGGGAGATTCAATTTCACTGGTAGAGGGTGTGTTTGGGATTTTTAGAAGCTCCCCAGGGGATCCCAAATTGCAGCAAAGTGGGGAAAGCCCCGGGCTAGGAGTCAAGAATCGATCTCTACACAGATTCAGAATTCCTTTGTGCCTGGCATTGGCAAGCACTTCAATTCTGAAGAGTAAATTTTCAAGGAGTTACTTGCCTTTCAAAACGTTGACGGAAAAACCCAGACGGATTGGCTGCTGCCAGGTGAGAGCCCTGTGCTGTGGGCCCACGTTCCTGGACACATTCTCACTTACTGAGTCCGTGTAGGGGCGGGGGAGGGGGAAAACACGGTGCTCAAACCCTGCAGGTAGGTTACCATGAATTTGCTACTCCTTTTTTTAAAAATAAAAATATACTGGGGAACCTGGGTGGCTCAGTCGGTTAAGCGGCTGGCTCTTGGTTTCAGCTTAGGTCATGATCTCAGGGTTGTGAGATCGAGCCCCGCATCGGGCTCTGTGCTGGGTGTGGAGCCTGCTTGGGATTCTCTCTCTCCCTCTCCCTCTGCCCCTCCTCACGCACCCCCCACCAAGCTCGGTAGCACACTCTCTCTCTCAAAAAATAAATAAATAACAAATATGTGTGTGTATATATATATATATATATATCAAACCATGTAAAATCAATATTAAACAACCATCAGTTTTAAAAGCAATACCTCAGAACAAAGTTTAAAAGTCTTTGATATGAAATAGTCACTTTCTCACTAATATTTCACTCTTCTTTTGTCAACCCATCCCATATCATTTTAGCATCAAAAACTGTCTCAGTGATTTAACTTTGACTTTAGGTAGCTCAGCGGGAGAGTGACCTTTGGCTGCTTGTGCCTGAGGACACTTGTGTAGTTTGCTTCAGTCAGAGGCAACCCAGCCCATGGCTTATATGCCTTGAGTTCAAAAAAGGGATGTCCCACTTGGCCTTGGGTGGCAGCAAGATGGAAACCTCAAGGAAGGTCCCAGAGGAGGAGAGGGTGATGGGACGAGTGTGGAGGCAGAATGGCCAACATCAGAGCAAGGAAGCCGGGATCAGAGTCCGGGAAAGAACACAGCACTGATCGGTGATACGAACCAGGGACCCAGATTCTACGCTAAATTATAGAAGATCGAGCCATGGATGGGAGGATAGGCATTAGCGGACAAAGTAAACAGAGTCAAGAACTTAGAAACAGGCCAAACGCAAACATTGAATGACAAGAAGACACAGATGTCGACGGTACGAATGTCGCGGATACAGATTCTGAGAGCAAACGTGGCTTACGCCAGGACGAGGTGACCACAGAGAACCACACTCCCGAGCCGCGGCCGCCAGCGCAGCAGGGGGCGCCACACAGTAGGTATTCCATCCCGGGCTATGGCATGAATAGCGTTTCAAAATCATCCCTGGTCGTGACTGCCTCACTTTCCCTACCAGTGACCAGCGTGTGTCTACCACGGCCGGCCCTCACTCTGTTAGAAACGAATCTATCACCGCAGCTGGAGGGTAGAATTCTACATGTGCTTTGGGTAGAAAACACCAAGCTCTCGGCTAGGCAATCTGGATTCGGATCCTAGCTCCGTTTCTAACTAACTGTGCAGCTTGGGGCAGGTTCTTTGATCCTTCTGCATTTTAGATCCTTTCCGGGACAATGAGGCCAGTAGGATGGGAGTACTACTTGATGGTTAAAGCACGTCTTGACTCCAAAAACCACGGGCTCTGCACAGCAGCGACATTCCCCAAAATCCATACCCGAAGATTGATTTGTCGTGTCAGATGGCATAGGGCACCTGCCTATTACGGGCTCCCTGCGGCTGGTGATCTTCCAGACATGTTCAAGGTCTCCACAGTCAATGGGAAGGAAATCTGATCTTTCAGGTTGTTCATGCGACCAAAGGGCAACCCTACGAATAGACCGATGCTAGCCTTGGAGGGCTTTCGCTGGCCAAGTTTAACTGGAAGTTTTGCAAGTTTTCCCTAAGGAAAGCCCCTGTATCCTGCCATCACAGGCAGGGAAGCAGAAATCGGAGGCACAGAACCAGATGTCTAGTTTTAGCTTTGGTCTTCACGCATTGGGGCGAGAGGTCGGGGTGGGGAGGCAGGAGGGCAGCGGGGAAAAGGATCCCAGACACATGGAGAGCGTTCTTCCCTCCTTCACATCCTCCAGAGGGCCAGGCCCACGCGCGACCCCGCTACGTGCTTCGCTGCATTCCCCGCCAGATGCAGGCGGGCCCAAGGGGCAGCCATCTGGCCTGGACAGCCCGTTACAGACAGCTGAATCTAGTTATCAACGACAGCCTCTCCCAGCCTGCATGTCTCGAGCTGGAAGTCACACACTTAGGAAGCATCTGCTTGGGACATGAGACACCGCTCCCATGGGGACCGACGGAGGAGAAGAGTGTGGGGACATGGACAAAGGCACACTGGCTACTGGCTGAAGCAGGTTCTGGGCAAGGTGCGCAGGCTCCTTCCTGCCATCCCGCCCCTGCTCTATGACGCTCTCTCGTCCCCCTGTAAGGAGCACGTACACAAATGTCCCCAGAATCACCCTCTCAGGGACACGGCTACACGCGGAGCTTGGTGTGAAGCAGGACCAGATGACAGATACCAGAACGTCCAGGACTGTAATCCAAGCAGAAAGCCGCCTGCGCTGGGAATAGTCACATCCACAGACAACCCGGGCCTTAGATGAGAGGAGGTCGCGCTGCGGGCTGCTGAGACCCTCGGCTGGGGCACGCAGAGAAAACACTGTGCTTACCTCCACAGCCCTTTTCCCTCGAACCCATAGAGGGCCGTATGTGGTATGGAAAGGCTGATGGCCATCTAGAGGATGGGACACACGGGAACAAATTCTAGCCTCCTCTGCTCCAGGTGGCATGGTGCCCAAATGTGCCTCCCTTCCCCAGGAGGGTTCCCTCCCGACGTCCGAAATAGAAGATTAGGACAAAGGTCCTGAGACGTCCTGAGTGGCCCCAGCCCCGTCCTCCCATGACTGGCTCTATCTCGCCACGGCTAGCTGGGCTTTTGTGAAGACCCCACATGTCTTTTTGCTTCCATGACTAGCACAGACTGGCCCCTCTTCCCGGAAGGCCCTCCTGCTTTACCCCACCTCTTCAATATACTAGAAGCAGGGTCGAGACCACCACCTCTGAGATCTGGGGACGATCTGGGTTCAAATCCCAGCTTGGCCACCCCTCGCCAATGTAAAAAGATGTAAGGATTTGAAGCGTATTGGATTAAATTGGATGGACAACTGCTAATAATGCCTTTCACTCAATGGGGGCCACCTACATGCTGGACATGATGCTAAGAAGTTCATTCATATTAGTGAGTAGTTTCTTTAAATTCCATCTCCTGTGTTCTCGTAGCTCACAAGTTTGGCTTTCAGAAGCATGAGAGGAGGGGGTATAGCTCAGGGGTAGAGCATTTGACTGCAGAAGCATGAGGGGAAATTGCTACTACAACCTAAACTTGGAAGACTTAAGGAAAAAGAACCGGAGAAGTAGAAACAAATACTGGTCCTCTATGGACAGAGAGATGTAGGAGAAGAACTGTCGGCTTGGACTCTATTAACATACAAAAAAAAGGGGATTCCGTGTGGCCAACGGAGTTCTCAGGAAAGCAGACTTAAGTCCAGAAAAAAGAAATACATAATCAGACGTAGGTCTAAAAAGAGTGGAAGTTCCTCAAAATAATAGAAAAATAGGGAATAAGGGGGTCAGCACAAAACAAACCAAAGCAGATGAATGGGCTGTTCTCTATATTATATACGTAATATATACACAGACATATATGCCTCTCTCTATATATATATATATTACATATAGTCTATATATTCTATAATATATATTTTATTAATTGTTAGTATTATATATTCTAAATTATGTTAATATTTTATGTACTAAATATTAATAGTGTATATATATATATGTATATATATATATATAACCCTATAATAGTATAGGGTTAGAATAGTATATTCTATTAATATATATTACATATAAAATAAGCAGCCACGACATGGAAGGAGCTCGGTCTGCATTCTATGGCCTGGGACTGTGAGGACAGGTGTCAGAAAGGCAAACTCCTGAAGCAAGCCTTGCAAGGCAGGAGGAAAACGCTAAGAGAGCAAAGGAGGCACTTTTCTGAGGGAGAAACAGGTGCTTGCCCAATATTCAGATAAACAGAAAAGAGGGAACCACGGCTTAAGAGGGGCTCTGTCTGGGCGAATGACAGGGAGACCAAACAGTTCTGCTGAGGTTTGCTCCCCTCCACCCAGTGAGGACCAGCATCGGCCAGTTAGGAACTGGGGACAAACTTCATCAAGAGGGAAATAAATAAATAAATGAAATGATAGCAGGAAAGTCCTTAGCAATTTTAAAGAACTTAAACCTCTTGCCCAGGCCAGTTTTATCGTGACAACCATCGTTTTATGGTTTTTAAAAAGTCCTTTCATTGTGTTATTTTATGAACTTCGCTTCAGAATGGCGTACGACGTTCAGAAGGAAGAGCTGGCTAGGCCTCTGGTCAGGGATCTGCAGAAGTAACGCTTTGGTTGATACAGAAAAGTCATGTTTTTTTACTCTAACATCGAAGAGGAGAAAATGAAATCATGTGGCATAGTTCTAGCCTTTAAAAAAAAAAAGTATTTTTTTAACGGATCCCCACTTCTATCATGAAAAAAATAAATTGCTGCAGCATGAATCACATTAAAAAAAGAAACCCCACCTAACTAAAGAGGATCTGGAGGACTTGAGGGCCAGCAAGTGGGCGACCCTAGGAAAAAGGCGACGAGAGGAGGAGGCTCGCTTGTTGGCGGGAACCGGGCTCCCACGCAGCCCTCACCTCCCTGGCTTTCCCGGCATTTTCAGCGCCCGAGCGCTGGGCAGAGGCCTGAACGCCCAGCGCGTGGTTTAGGAGCGCCACCCCGTGTCAGACTGGGAAGCCACAAACACAAAGGGTTTTCACGTGAATAGCTTTAACTAGAGGCATCCAACTGAAATTCCAGCCATAATTTCTTGCCTATGGTAATTTCTGGAGCCCATGCAACCTAATTCCAACACACCTTTAAGAGTTCTATATAGGATGATTCCAAAAACCGTCTGAAAGCAGAATAGGCATCAGATATCATCATCACCGTCATCGTCATCGTCATCAACGATAGTAAGCACTCCCTTGACTGCACACGCACGCACACGGCCTAAAGATTCGGGTATTTCATAGAGGCCCTCTCTTCCCCACTGCGTTCACGTCCTTGAGTCTTCAAACCCTCCCCACCTTCACACTCTGCCCCTGAGAGAATAACAAACTTACCCCAAACTCTTCTTGTGTCTTGAGAATTCTGCTGTCTGGGGGCAGGCGCCTGGGTGGCTCAGTTGGTTGAGTGACTGACTCCTGATTTCGGCCCAGGTCCTGACCCCAGGGTCATGAGATGGAGCCCTGTGTCGCACTCTGTGCTCAGCGGGCAGTCTGCTTGAGATTCTCTCTCTCCCTCTGCCTCTGCCCCTCCCCCCACTCACGCTCTCTCTTTCTCTCTCTTAAAAAAAAAATACATCTTAAAAAGAAAAGAAAAGAAAATTCTGCCACTTCAGACCTCAACTGAATCTCCAAGGCATTCTCTTTGGTCCAAATCTTGCTGAATTTAGAATCAGGAAAGAATGATCCTTGGTCCTAGGGAGGGAGAAAGGAAGCAAAAGATGGTTTAGGGCGTGCGGGTGGGCAGGTGGAGAACGTGGGCAGGGAGGGCGGAGCTCGGAGAGAGAAACAGGTGCTTTAACTTGAAAGCACCTCTCCCTCGTATTTCCCTCCTAATTCACCTAAAATGTTAACATGGCTGGTGCCTCAGAAATTAAGGCTCTTTCAATGACCATGTAGACCAGCCTAGATACTCCTTGTAAAAGCAAGCAAACAAACGAAAAGTCTTTTAGCTCTACTTGCAAAATAGAAAACCTGATTTATTGTGTTAAATCTGACTCCTTGGTTTTAATTAGAAATGGTGCCCACATTAACTCAGATGCTTCTGCTGATTTCCAGAACACAGGGCACTTGGTTCAAGTCATTTCTCTCCGGTCCTAATTTTCCCAAACGTGTGACCTGTTTTGTTCCATGATCCTGGTACGGAGAATAAAGAGGTGAACAAACTTAATTTTGGAGTCTCTTCATCTTTCTACCTGCTGCTCCCCTCAACTTGATGTTCACTTCCTTCAGGCAAGGATTATTTTTACCTTTCTCCACGGCTCTCCTGCTACTGAGCACAGGGTCCTGCTCGGTGCACATATGTTGAATTAACCCAGAAAGAATAACAGTTGATGTGGGAGAAACTTCTTCACAGAGGCAGTGACAGAATTCCAGAATGGGTGACCAAGGGCAGAAGCAAATCCCTGACCCTGGGCTCCTTATGAAGTGAAGAGACGTGGGGCCCCTGGGTGGCTCAGTCGGCTAAGCGTCCGACTCTTGGTTTCAGCTCCAGTCATGATCTCACGGTCGTGGGATCGAGCCCCA
The DNA here is from genome assembly GCA_028534135.1 of Potos flavus. Taxonomy (NCBI): domain Eukaryota; kingdom Metazoa; phylum Chordata; class Mammalia; order Carnivora; family Procyonidae; genus Potos; species Potos flavus. The sequence goes on from CM052893.1 coordinate 53,588,684, forward strand.
GGCTCTGCGCTCAGCGTGGAGTCTGCTTCAAGTTCTTTCTCCCTCCTCCTCTGCTCTTCCCAACTCATGGTCACGCTCTCTCTCTCTCTCTCAAATAAATTATTTTTAAAAAGGAAGTGAGCAGACATGAGGGCAAGAAGTGCAAAATCTTAAGGACTCTAGCTTCTCAAATAGTAACCTCTTTGATAAATAACGCGGGAGTTTACAGCCTGTGAACTGCGCCCCCCTCCCCCCACCCCCGTGCAAAGATGGGAGAAATGAGGGTGGGATGGAAGCAGAGGGAGAAACGTGCAGGAAGGAACCTGAAATGCGTGTGTCCATCTTCTGCGTGGGGGGGGGGAAGCTGATATGCCATCTGCCCTGGTGGCTTCCACTCCCCCCCCCCCCGCCTCCGGGAGCCTCCAAGGAGCCTCAAGTTCTCATCCCTGATGCCATTCCCAGGCTTCTCTTCTTAATGGAGGGAAGGTTGAACGGAGCTTTGAAGTAAAAAAAATCTTTAATGTGTCCATTTCTGGGGCTGGGTCAGATGGGGTCATAAAAAGAGGGACATCGGCTTCTCTGCACACAGTAGTTGAGTTCAAAGTTGAACTCACCTCCCAAGAAGCAAAAAGGAAAGTCAGAATGTTTGGAGAGGCCTGTGGGTCTCGATGGAGAGTGGCCATGACCTTCTTCTCTCATGTCCTTGCCTTCCACTCTCTTCTAGAAGGTTCACAGGAGCTGCTGGTTTGTAATCTCCCTTCCTCTCTCTCCAGCAGGTGGCGCTGTAAGATTCAAGATGGTTTGGAAAATCTTCAAGCCCCCCAATTCCTCTGAAGATTCCTTTGGTGAGAGGAAGCCTCAACTCCTCAACTCAGCCCCTAGACATAAGAAAATAATTTGTGGGAAACACTGAGCATGGAATAGGCATGTATGGGCTAAGTTCAAATAGTCTGAGACTGAAGAGGTAGGGATAATAAGAGGGGTAAGGGGTTTGTGGTGACCTGGATAGAAAAGCATTTCATTAGACAGTTTTCCTCCTTAAAGACTAGACAGAAGCATTTCAAAATGTTAATAGGCTGATGAGACCACAGGTCATTTTTTCACTTTTACCTACATCTTTCCATATTTTCCAAACGCACTGCATGAAGCAGATCTTAATGTCATACCTACCAAATATTAAACATCATTACAAAGGTCTTTTATATCAATATTTATTCGATATCCCTTTCAGTTATACTGATTCTGTTTTCTACCCTTGTAAGTAGCAAGTGACAAAATTTTACGTTTCTTCAATGATTGGACATTTTGGAGATCATTGGGCACGTCGCGGTAGTATCAAGTATCCTGGACGCCTTACTGGTAAGACACGGGGAACGTGGACTCTTCTATCACCGATGCCATAGAGTTGTTTCCCTGTCAAGCTTCTGATTCTCCCAGGTTAAAGCATTTCTTTTATTTATCAAACAAAGACATATCCTGGAAAGGTTTTAAACAATGGGGTCGCATGAATACTAATCTGGTGGTGTGAGGAGAGATCAAGGTCGGGAAATCAGATAAGAGTTCATTATCCTGGTTTAGGCATAAGAAGTCAAAAGCCTGATGGCAGCGAGTGTTAAGGAAGAAATGGAAGCAAGGGATATTCTAGCAGACAGGTTCAGAGGGTTTAGTAATGGATTAGTAGGTCAAGGGGAAAAAGAGGAATCAAAGACGGTGACAAGGCTAAGCAGCTGGAAAAATTAGGGAACTGGCAAGAGAAATAAGTAAGTCAAATGGTGAAGATGGTAGATTAAGACATGTGTCATGTTACTGGAAGTTCTAAAATAGATTAACAGGATATACGTTGGATCATTAAAATAGTGTAACTCCCAAGTAATGAATATAGTAAACATTAAAATTACAGCGATTTATTTTTAAAAATATACAAACTACCTATATATAAAAATTGGAAATAAAAAATTGAGTAACACTGACCCAAAAGAAAGGGCTCCATGGGGCTTCTTTAAAAGCCCCCATAATGGGTTGAACCAAGGTCGCCAAAATGATGTAAGTCTTACCCCGGTCCCTACGAATATGACCTTACTTCCAGATAGGGTCTTTGGAGATGTAATCAGTTTACGATGAGCTCATACGGAATTAGGTGGGCCCTCATCCAAGGTGACCAGAGTCCTTATAAGACGAGAAGAGACACAGAAACAAACACGGAAGGGAGAGAGCCATGATGGCATGGACGCAAGGCTCGGCGGTCCACCGCCACCAGCCAAGGAGTGTCTGGGGCTACCGGAAGCTGGGAGATTCCTCCTCCAGAGGCTCAGGAGAGAACGTGGCCCTGTCAACCCCTTGATTTCAGGCTTCCAGCCTCCTGAGCTATGTGAGAAGACATTTCTGTTGTTCTAAACCTCCCACTTTGTTACAGCAGCCCTGGAAAACTAATACAGTCCGTCTTGAGCACTCAGAGAGAGAGAGGAGAGGCAGATGTTTGGTTTTGTAGGTGGGGCGGGTATGATGGGACTCGTTCACTATGGAGATCCACACACTGTGTAAAGTTACCCATTAAACAGATGGGGAGATTAGGAGTGTATTAGTTCAATAACGCCGTGTGCATTTTCCCTGATAAGGGTGGCCACGACGGTTACCTTATCACCATGCGGTGAGGGCTGAAGTCTCATTACCAGAAATAAGGAGGTTTTCGCCAGCCCACTCTCCTTAGCTCTCCCGGCTCCACCAAAGAAACTGGGCAACTCACTACACCTCTTCCTCTCTGGTGAAGGCTGTTGGGTTTTGGAAACCCAACACGCTCACAAAATGTCTGTTTTAATATAAAATAGAAAGACAAAAGTTCAGCTATAAATCAAGAATGAGCCAGTTAAGGGGGCATAAAAGGGGAAAATGAGTCAACTTACAACTAATACGGGAAAACCATGACAAGCATAGATCTACCCTATAGGCTATGGTTTTCCCAGCTCAAAATATTAGTAAGACATTTGGCATTACCTTAAAAACTGTCTCACCTTTTCAGTTTAATAAGAGAAGCACTGAAGTCCTCTTGGTTATTAATTAACAGGAAAATTAAAAGTCTGAGTTATGTAAGTTTTCGGGGGAGATTATTTAACTCGCTGACTATTTTTTCCTAATTAAGTTTTAATTCAGCAAACATGTATTGAACACTTATCATGAGTCAGGCACTATGCTGCGTGCTGAAGACACCAAGAATTTTTTCAAGACCCTCTCTCAGGGAGTATGCGCACGAGTGGGAGAAAGAGACAAATAAATCATTAAAAGGGTACTGACATCTTTGAAAACTGTAGTGTAATACTGGCTCCTGTTGGAGGGGTAATAATAATTGTAGTAGTAGTAATAATGTTGAAGGAACTATATGTTTTACATGCATTGAGGGAGCAGACACAAAATCGTGCTTTAGCTCCCTCTGGAAAGATACAGGGCACCTGTCTATCCTGTTGGCACACTCCTATTCCTCCGAGGGGGTCAAAGAGCCAAGGGAGGGAGAATGGGCCAGAGAGAGAAGAAACAGTCCGTGCTAAAACCCAGCGCCTTAAGAAGTCCTGTTGTCTTTGGAGAAACGCAAACAGCACAGGGGAGATGTGGGCGAGCAGGAGACGGGGCCAGGGTTGTATCTTGAAAATGTGTGTGTGTGAGTCTCATTCTCTGAGCCAGGTGTTTTCAAACTGGTGTGCATAAACACAATGGGGGGATTTCGAACTTCTCTGTAAGAAAGCATGCACGCAGGACGCCTGGGTGGCTCAGTCGGTTAAGTGTCTGCCTTCGGCTCAGGTCATGATCCCAGGGTCCTGGGATGGAGCCCCACATCGGGCTCCTTGTCAGCAGGGAGCCTGCGTCTCCCTCTGCCTGCCACTCCCCCTGCTCCCCCTGCTTGTGCTCTCTCTCTCTGACAAACAAATAAATAAAATCTTTAAAAAAACAAAGCGTACATGCATGTGCTTTGTTTCAAATATAATCTAAAAAATTATATTAACATATTCTGACCATCTGGATAAACCACCTTATAAGAGAGCACCGCCAGTGATTTTAGACTTTGCATTTGCACTTATAACAACGTTTGTACCAATTAGTGCTTATTTGATTGGAGCCTGTCACGTATTAAGAGGGGCGAACCTTCAGTAACTCTTAGCTCTGTTTCTGTGTGGTGGGGTCTGCGGCGGAGACTACTGGTTGTCTTCTAACATAAGTTTCTCCTTCTTCCAAAGTAACGAAACCCCGAAAACTTAAAAGAGCACATAGCTGTCCAGAAAAAAGAAAAACAAAAACAAAAAAACCCAAAAACATTGCCCAGTCTCACTTGAAGCCAGCTCAAGTTCAAGTCAATGAATTGTAAGCAGAAGTATCTTGTGGCAGCTTCCGGGAACCCTTCTTAAAAGCAAGGTGATTTTCTCTATATGTCCATAAGGTTAAGTTTGCCACTGTGTTGTTCAAATGTCCCATGTCCTTATTGATTCTTAACTGATTCCATTAATTACTGATATGAGTGAATTCACATTTTCCACAGTAATTCTGGATGTCTGTTTTTTCTTATTTCAAGTTTCACCTTATAAATATCAAGTTTATGTTTGGGGGAAAATATTGAAATATTTGGATCATCTCAGTAACCATCATTTAATAGAGAAACTTCACATGATTTCCTCATCCATTTGTATTTATATTTATAATCATTTTAGTGCCAAGTAGCACTCTTTTTTTTAAAAAATCCAGTCTGACAATTCTTGACTTTTAATTAGAGCCGTTAGTCATTTATATATACAATTCCTGATCTTTTTGGACTTAAATTTCCATCTTATTTTGTACTTTCTGCTTTCTCCATCTTTCTCTCTCCCTTTTTAAAGATTTTATTTATTTATTTGACAGAGAGAGAGAGAGAGATCACAAGTAGGCGGAGGCAGGCAGAGAGAGAAGGGGAAGCAGGCTCCCTGACGAGCAGAGAGCCCGATGCGGGGCTCGATCCCAGGACCCTGAGATCATGACCTGGGCCGAAGGCAGAGGCTTTAACCCACTGAGCCACCCAGGTGCCCCTCTCTCTCCCTTTTTAGATTCATTGTTTTTTCCATTTTGATTCTTATCCTGTGCTGGTTTGTAAATCGTCCTCTCTTATATAATCCTTTTAATAGTTATCCCTGATATGATGACATGAATCTTAATTTATGGGTATATAATATTAATTAGAATCTTTACCCTTTTCTTGGACTATAAAAGAACCTCAGAACCCTTCACCATCCTACCTCTTTGAAAGCTCAGAGCTTTATTACGGTGCACTAAATATCTTATTTTCCTAATCTCAGTTTTATGCAGACTGTATTCATTTAGATGTGCCCACATATTTACTACTTTCTCTGCCCTTCATTCCTTCTTGCTTCTTGGTCCTACATCTAGGAATATGTCTTTCTGCCTTAAGTACATCCTTTAGAATTTTATTTAGGGCAGAACAAAATCTACTTTGCATTTATTTGTCTGAAGTTGTCTTTATTTCACTGTGTATAGAATTTTACATTGACACTTATTTTCTTTCAGAATATTGAAGATATTCCACTGTTTTCTGGTTTCCATTATTCCTTTTTAAAACCCAACTAAAAATGTACTGATCATTCTTTTGAATATAATATCTTCCCCTCAATCTGGTTGCCTCAAACAAAATTTTTTGAGTGCTTGTTACGGAAAATTTAAAACATGTTCATAATTAGAAAGGCTCATCTAATAAACACTTTTGTGCCCACATCCCAGCTTCAACACTTATCAACACTTTGCCACTTTGTGTCATTCCTTCCCACTCACATAGACATGGATGCACTTGTTTTACTATTTTATTACATTTTTACTAGAGGATTTTAGGACAGATACAAAATACTAGCTCACATCTTTTTATCTATAAACACTTCAGTATGTACCTCTAATGGATAGGGACTTCATTAACATAAGCACCTGCCATCATCACAACCAGTAAAGTTAACAAAACCTGAAATCTTCCAATACTCATTTTCTATTCAAATTTCCCACTTATCCCAAAGGTGCTTTTCACAGTTGGTCCTGGGACTGAGCCCCGCATCGGGCTCCCTGCTCTGCAGGGAGTCTGCTTCTCCCTCTCCCCCCTGCTTGTGCTCTCTCTCTCTCGCTCTCTCTCTCTCTCAAATAAATAAATAAAATCTTAAAAAAAAAAAAAAAGAGTCTCTTATGGTTTGTCTTCCTGATTTTGTCTTATTTTATTTTTCCCTCCCCTCTCCTATGACCCTGTTTTTTTCTTAAATTCCACATGAGTGAGATCATATGATAATTAACTTTCTCTAATTGACTTATTTCACTCAGCCTAATACCCTCTAGTTCCATCCATGTCATTGCAAATGACAAGATTTCATTCTTTTTGATGGCTGAGTAGTATTCCATTGTGTGTGTGTGTGTGTGTATACATATACATATATACGTATATGTACAACATCTTCTTTATCGATTTATCTGTCAATGGACATCTGGGCTCTTTCCATAGTTTGTCTATCGGGGACATTACTCCTATAAACATTGGGGTGCAGGTGCCCCTTCGGTTCACTACATTTGTATCTTTGGAGTAAATACCCAGTAGTGCAATTGCTAGGTCATAGGGTAGCTCTATTTTCAACTTTTTGAGGAACCTCCATACTGTTTTCCAGAGTGGCTGCACCAGCTTGCATTCCCACCAACAGTGTGGGAGGGTTCCCTTTTCTCTGCATCCTCACCAACATTTGTTGTTTCCTGACTTGTTAATTTTAGCCATTCTGACTGGTGTGAGGTGGTATCTCATTGTGGTTTTGATTTGTATTTCCCTGATGCTCAGTGACGTTGAGCATTTTTTCATGTGTCTGTTGGCCATTTGTTTGTCTTCTTCGGAGAAATGTCTGTTCATGTCTTCTGCCCATTTCTTCATTGGATTATTTGTTCTTTGGGTGTTGGGTTGGTAAGTTCTTTATAGATTTTGGATACTAGCCCTTTATCTGATAAGACATTTGCAAACATCTTCTCCCAGTCTGTCGGTTGTCCTTTGGTTTCGTCGACTGTTTCCTTTGCTGTGCAGAAGTTTTTTTTATCTTGATGAAGTCCTAATAGTTCATTTTTGCCCTTGCTTCCCTTCTCTTTTCTGCCTCATTTATCCTAGCAGTTAGAGCCTCCATTTTTTTATTGTATCTCATTAATAGCCTTTTTTATTTTGGCTTGATTAGATTTTAGTTCTTTTATTTCTCCAGAAGAAGATTCTCTAGTGTCTTCCATGCTTTTTTGGAGCCCAGGTAGTATCTTTATAATTGTTATTCTGAACTCTAGTTCCGACATCTCACCTGTGTCCATTCTGATTAGGTCCCTGGCAGTCAGTACTGCCTGTTGTCTCTTTTTTGAGGTGAGTTTTTCCATCTTGTCATTCTTGCAGAAAGTGGTCACTTTTCTATTTGTAGAATTGCATGGTTCTTTTCTTAGATCTCGGTTGAGTTCACAGGTGTTCAAAATGATTTAGAGCTATCTAGCTAAATTCCGGGGACCAGACAAAACTAAGGTCTCCTGGGGCACCTGGGTGGTTCAGTGGGTTAAAGCCATGATCTCAGGATCAAGTCCTGCATCGGGCTCTCTGCTCAGCAGGGAGCCTGCTTCCCCCTCTCTCTCTGCCTGCCTCTCTGCCTACTTGTGATCTCTCCCTCTCTGTCAAATAAATAAATAAAATCTTAAAAACAAAGCAAAACAAAACTAAGGTCTCCTACTCCTCTGCCATCTTGGGAAGCCTCTTCTATCTTTTTTTTTTTTTAATCAGCTTTATTGAGGTTTAATGTTCATTTAATAAAATTCACCCATATTGGGTACACAGTTTTGGGTTTTTTTGTTTGTTTGTTTGTTTGTTTGTTTTTTGGGTTTTGTTGGTGGGTGGACAGCAAAGCAAGGTTTATTGAGTGATAGCAAAATGATAGTGCAAAGCTCCCGAGGAGAAAGGGGACCCGAGAGGGTTACCCTTGAGTACATAACTTGAAGAGCTCTTACAAATGAGAACATTTATGTAAACCCATCACAATCAAGACTAAAACATCTCCAGGACCCTCCAAAAACTTTTCTCTGGTCCTTTCAAGTCCATCTGTGCCCCCTCCCCCCGCCCCCGGGGCTCCAAGCAGCCTCTGTCTGCTTTCTCTCACTTTGTTTACCTTTTCTAAAATTTGCTATACATGAAATCACACAGATTTAGTCTTTTGTATGGGCATTGTTCTCTTAGCACAATGCTTTTTTTTTTTTTTTTAGATTTTATTTATTTATTTGATGGAGAGAGAGCACAAGTAGGCAGAGTGGTAGGCAGAGAGAGAGGGAGAAGCAGACTCCCCGCTGAGCTGAGAGCCTGATGGGGGCTCAATCCCAGGACCCTGGGATCATGACCTGAGCCGAAGGCAGACGCTTAATGGACTGAACCACCCAGGTGCCCCTAGCACAACGCTTTTGAGGGTAATCCATGTTGTTTCATGTACTGGTAGTTCTTTTTATTGATAAGTAGTTTTTTATCGTATGAACGTGCCCCATTTAATTTATTAATCCACAGTTTGGTAGGGCATTTCATCCTTGCATGAGTTGATCGGCCAAAGACTCAAAGGGACCCCTCCATATATCCCCGGACCCCCACCCCACACTGGGTAGTTATCTCCTGTCTGGGGCTCTGTTCTGTAGACCCAGCCACCCCAGCCTGTGCAAACTCCATTCTCTGGATGCTCAACTCAAAGAGACAGTTGCATTCTGTTTTGGTTGCCCCTTCCTATACCGCAGCCTGAAAGCTGCTTCCAGGTCCTAATGTGGGCAGTCACATAGCTCACCTAATCTGTATCTCATCTGAAGGGGATTGCACACCTGCATTGTCTATCTGCCAACATCTGAAAACAGTTATATTTTGTCTCGTTTTCCAGGTTTTGAAGGGAGAAGGGCAATTCCCATAGAAGTCAATCCTTCATGGTGGAAGCAGAAGTCTGCATCTTTTTGACAAGATGAAATTAGGTTTGTTTTTTTTTTCCAGTCTACTTTACTGAGGTATAATTTATATACTTTAAAATTCACAGTTGACGTCTACAGGTTGTTGGCTTTGACAAATGTATGCAGCATATAATCACTACCTCTGTCTCCCCCAGAAAGTTCCTCATTCCTTTTTGCAATCAGTCTTCATCCATGCCTCTCAACCTGGGCAACCACTTATCTAATCTCTGTCACTACAGAGTAATTGCATCTATCCTAATATTTCAAATATATAGAATCAGTTTCTCTTTTGCATTTGGCTTCCTTCACCAGTATCATGTCTGTAAGATTTACTCATGCCATTGTATATGTCGATGTTTTGGGGTTTTTTTATTGCTGAGTACATGCTTTCACTTCTTTTGGTTAAATATCTAGGAGTGGAATTTCTGGGTCATATGTAAGTATATGTTCAATTTTAGGAGAAATCGCCAAACTCTTTTCCAAAGTGGTTATACAATTTTACATTCCCAGCAGCAGTGCATGAAAGTTTCCCTTGCTCTATGTTATCACCAATGCCAAGAGTGGTTTTGCCGCTTTTTTAAATTTGAATTTAATCTAAGTGCTGAATAGAAGTGGTAAAGGTAAACATCCTCTCCTTGTCCATGATCTTATGAGAAAGAATTCAATCTTTTACCATTAAGCATGATTGCTAGCCATCAGTTTTTCAGAGATACCCTTTATGAGACTAAGGAAGTTCGCTTTTGGTCTCAGCTTGCTAAGAGATTTTATCAAAAAGGAATTTTGGATTTTGTCATATCCTTTTTCTTTAGCTATGGAACTAATTATATACTTTTCTTTTTTAGTCTGTTAATATGATGATCCCCACTGATTTATTTTTCAATGTTAAATCACCCTTGCATTCTTGGGATAACCACATTTGATCACAATGAATTTTCCTTTTTACATATTCTATATATTTTATATGATAGACCATGATTAAAAACCTTTGCATTTATGATCATGAAGACTGTTGTCCTATAGTATCCATTTCTTGTAATGTCTTTCTGGTTATGGTATCGGGGTTATGCTAGCCTCATAAAAAGAATTGGAAAGTAATTCCTCCTCTTCAATTTTCTGGGAGACTTTCTGTAAAATCAGTACTATTTCTTCCTTAAATGTTTGGTAGAATCACCTACTTTACTTTGTGGGAACATTTTAACTACAAATTCAGATTCGTTCATCTGTATAAGGGTATTTAGTTGATCTATTTCTTTTTAAATGATCTTTGGCATTTTATGTCTTTCGAAGAATTTGTCTGTTTCATCTAATTTGCCAAATTGTTGGTATAAACGTGTTTACAATATTCTCTTATTAGCTCTTCATATCTGTAAAATCTGTAGTGATGTCCCTCTCTTATTTCTGAAATTGGTAATTGTCATCTTTATTTCTTTGTTCCTTTTTTTTTTTAGCAGTTACACTTTGTATCCCTTGGGAGTCATTTTATTTATGTTTCTTTTGCTTGGAATTCCTTGAGCTTCTTGGATCTGGTACTCTGCCCTGCTGATGCTAGCTGCCTTGGTTTTTTGGACTTCGAGCTCTGTCTCCTCAACTCAGGGAATGCATGCCTGGTTGCCTCTCCCTGCAACGCAGCCTGAAATCTCTTCCTAGGCAGTACTACCTGTGGCAATAATAGGGATCACCTGGTAGGTTTTTGTTCTTTTACGGACTGCCATCCTATCTGCCTGTGTCCAATATAACAAAAAAAATAATAATAATTTCATAAATTGTGTCTGATTTTTAATTGTTTCATATAGAAGAGTAAATCTAGTTCCTGTTACTCCATCTTTGCTAGAAACCAGGAACTAACTTTTATTGTGCATCTCCTATGCACAAACACTTTTCACTGATCCTTTCGTTTCATTCTATTAGAAGTCCCATGCTGAAGATACTATTAAACCTTTTTACGGATAAGGAAACTAGGGGCTTTGACAAATTAATGAATAAAGTCATACATCCTATTAAATGACAGAATTATTTGATCTCAGATGTGTTTGACAACACAAGGATGATGCCTCCAGATTAAACAGAGATAGGAGAGTGCATGAGTGCAAATAAATAAAATCTATTCTGTAAAATTTATTTTAATCATAACCGCTTTAATGAGCTGTGGAAACTTCCCCTTTCCCTAGTGGTGATAGCAGGACACAATGTGGGAATGACAATTTTACATTTCCAATCACTATTTTTGTTGATTTTCCTTTGTTGTGCCTTAATGATATCATGGGCAGATTCTTCACATTTCCAGCCACTTTGAATATAAAAAGGCCAGCCCGCTTTGAAATTCCAATCTCATATACAATTTAAACCCTTCCCTCACTAGACTCCAAGGGACATGGAGAGGGAGGGGAATGAACTGCTTTATCATTCTGCCTTCTCCAACCCCTTGGGGAAGAATGGGGAACGCGGCCTTGTTTTGTATACTTCCCCTCCCTGTCTTCTGGATATCTAACCCCTCTGAGGTTGTGGGATCAAAGGGAAACAGAAGAGGCAGAGCTCTTCCTATATAACTGCTGCTTGTGTGCCCATTGCTGGTCTTTCCCTGACCAGTGATGTCCATGTTTTCCTGCTGTCCTCTGCTCTTAAGATGTGCTGTTTTGGGGGTCCCCGGGTGGCTCAGCTGGTTAAGCGTCTGCCTTTGGCTCAGGTCATGATCTCAGGGTCCTGGGATTGAGCCTGGCGGCATCGGGCTCCCCGGTCAGCAGGGAGCCTCTCCCCGCACTGCCCCTCCCCGCTCTGGTGCTTGTGCACTCCCTCTCTCTCTCCTTCTCAAAAAAAAAAAAAAAAAAAAAAAAGTGTTGTTTTCATGAGGAGGTTCCCCTTCAATGAGATCTCTCTGTCCCTTCTCCCTCTGGCCCTGCCTACGGTTCTATGCCTGCTCCGGTGATGCATTACTGTATTTGACCTCCAGTCTTCCATGGCTTCTGCTTCCTTTTATAAGCCCTCTACTCCTCCACACGGAGCCAGGAAAGTGCTGAGGTCCTCTTTGGCACTCTCAAAGGGCCAAGGGGAACTAGGATGGGTTTGGCCGCCGTTCCCTTGCACACTCACCACACTAAGGTTCATTCCTGTCTTCCAGCCTTGGGTTTTTTCCTGCAAGCCTCCCTTCTCAGCTCTCTCTCTCAAGATGACATGGAGTAACCAGCTTTTCTAAGAAATCCCTCACCATCAGCATCCGTGGTGGCAGCAAAGGGCTGGGATGGAAACTCTTCTGTGGTTCTGTGGGTCATCAAGTTGGGGAGTGAGCTGCCAGTCTCTGCCCACGTAGGTACCCCATTCTCTAGGATGGCTTTCTTAGAACCCCACCCTGGTCATTTAAATACTGGAGGTGAGAGAATTACCCGGTGGGAAGGGCTGGGAAAGGAATTACCTCCCACTGAGAGAATGAATAATAACTTTCCCTCTTCCTCTCCCCAGTAATCTCCTTATAATAGTTTATTTGCTGGCTGATGGCTGTGGGTAGTAGGGCCTATTCAGCTCCTTTCAGTAAACTCTGGGGGATTAATAGGCCCTCTTGCTGATGGTTCTCTTTAGACTGTAGCACAAGAGTGGCTCTTGTTTTCCCACGAAGCCCAGGCAACAGTAAAAATCGCACTTAGTAGCCTGTTCTATAACCAATAGTTCAGCTGGTCTTCTACTGCAGCTGTCCAAACTGTGATCACAAAAGTCAATTTAAAGTTCGCTCTGCTGAGTTCTGATGCCACAACAGAAGACCTTAATAAGCTCTGAGGTATACAATATGGATAAGCCTAAGAAAAGTCAGTATGGTGTGCAAAAATGCATGATAAAAAAAATTAACTACTCTCCTGCACAAAATGTGTACCATCTGACCCCCCACCAAAAAACCCCCAAAACCAAAAACCAAGAAACAGGTGCCTTCTTTAGGGCCCTGATCTGATTCCCGAGAAGTCGCAATGAGCATGGTGGGGAGGAGGAGGAGGAGGTATGGCAAACGAGGTGGAAAAAGAGAAGGGGGGTTGAGGAACGAGACTGCGAACACAGTAAAACACTCCTTGCTTTCATTCTTGGCTCCCATGGACACAGCCCAGAAGGAGCACTGTGGGCCCCACTAGGGGACAGCTGGAAGCTGGCAGGCTTCCTTAACTCACAGAGCTATTTAGAGCTCTGGGATTGGTGCCCATGTCCAGGGTTAGCATTCCTGCCCCGGGGACGTGGCATGGGAGAGAGCTTTCAAGTGAATTCAACACTCTCCCCTGTGGCCTCTCCCTCCCCACTCTCCAACACCAAACTCCAAAATTTCCTGAAGAAAAACAAGCTCGTTAATCCAGACTCAGCCTGACATAGCAAAAGATACGAGCAGCATTCTCATGGTGAGAACTCTGGGTTTGTAGGTAAGTGCTACTCAGCTGTCCTTTGGTTAACTTTAGTCTAAACTTTAAAGTAAGCTGTCTTAAAATGTCTTTTCTGGTCCTGACCTTATTTCCTTCCAACACTAAGCTTTTTCCTGAATTATCATCACCAAATTTCCATCAAGAGCAATCCATTTACATCCTGGGCATATATTGTGTTCTTAGCTCTGAAATAAGTATGGTGAAGAACTCAAGGAAGAGGAAGGTGTGTCCTGCCTATGCATGTGATAGGGGTCCCAGGAGGAGGAAGCCAGCGTGGTCATCAGGGTACAAGAAGGGTAGAGAGGACCGGAGCTCTGAGAAGATGGGTGAGGACGTCCAACCCAAGTGGTCTCTCCACTGCCGCCCAGACTTCTGGTTTAGGATGCCTGCACTGTTTTGTGACCAGTCGAGTCCTACTCTTCAGATCTGGTGGTTATTAGACTCTATAGTTACAAAGCTGAACGCCCCTTAGGAGTGGGAACTATGACTCAGTCACCACTACCTTCAGCACTTAGCACAGCACCGGGCACCTGGCAGGCTACAGGCTGCGTGGACCCATTCACGTGTGATGAGTGAACCAAAAGGGGTCCCAGAGAATGGCCCTGCCTGCAGTCCCACATCCTCTCCAGACCCTTCAGCAGGCTTTTCGGAAGCTCTTGAAGAATAGTGGAAGAGACTCTCTTATTGAATGACTAATGCTTTATGTAAGTAAAGTGTTTCTACTTTTTTCCCAAAGAGTTGTTTGTATGCTCGATCTTTATGGCAATCTGACTGGGGCTGTGTGGGGAGCCTATCGTCTATCGCTATTTTATTGGCAAGGACACTGAGCCTCAGAAGAACGATTTTGCCCTCCATCTTCTGTGTCATTCTAGGAATTCATTAGTATGGGGCAAAATTTCCCAATGGTGTGACTGGGCAGCTGTCGTTTCAGAAACACACAGGATTCAAACATCGAAACCTGATTAAAAGCCAGGGGTCAACCTCCCCCCCTCCCCCCAGCCCCTTGCTCTGTCTGGTTAGTCGTGGTGCCTGACAGAATCTTGTATTATTGTCTCTAGACCATGAAGAGGATGGAGAGGCACATGGTCACGGGTCCTGTGTATAAGCACTTTGATTTGGAGAGGAAGGATGCCAGGCGCGCCGAAGCCAGACTCAGCCAAAGACTGCAGAGACTGGAGTACATCTGCCTCTACCACATGAAGCTGCTGAGCCGGGAGCAGAGGCGGCTCCAGAAAGAACTGCAGAGGTTGCAACAAGGTGAGGCCTCCAGGATGGGGGGAGGCGGGGAGGCAGGGCAGGGCGACAAGCCATTGCCGGGCTGGGGTCAGAGTGGCACCCCCACCTCAGGACAAGGGCTATTTCAGAGACCTGGATACCAAGGAAGCAAGAACTGAACCCGACCTGGCTTTTAGGCCGCCTGCTCTCCTCCCACCACCCTCCTCCCTCCCGCCCTCGCCCTCCAGTACACAGCTCCCTGCAGTGGCTCATCCGGAAGCCATTTTGAGCAAATACTTCTCAGGCTTCCAGTCACTTCTGTGTTTCAAATGAGCTCTCTCTTGCTTAAGTCCTTTGTTTTCTTCTTCTTTTATTTTTCATTCTGCCTTCCTTTCATGGCTGGGTTGATTTGGTTTCATCTCCATGCCTGGTCAACAACCATTGATTGAGCAATCGTTTCATGTGCAAGTCACCTTATGAAAGGGAAGTAAAAAAAAAAAAAAAATCCCCAGGATTAGCGACCCCAGAGCAATATTCTCTGTCCTGAGAGCTGCCCTCCGATGGGGCTGAGCAAGGAGCATTTGGCCATTTCCAACGCTCGCCAATGAGACTGACTTCGCAATGAACTGCTCAACCACCCTCCTTGTACTTTAATGTGTATTCACACCAGAGCCTGCAGATTTTGCTTAGATTAGAAAATTTCAAAGAAGTAACTGTGGTATATCGGAACTGTGTTTTCTTTGACTCTGTAAGTCAAAGGGCCAATATTTCTGTTGTTTTCCCAAAGTGGCCTTTTTACCTGTAAGCCACGTGCTCCTAGTCTTTATAACAATCTTCTTCCATAGAACCTCCTGTCTCCAAAGAATAACCCTTTCCAAATGTATACATCACCTAGAAGACTATCCAATTAATGGATATAAGTAGTTAAGTAGCAATAATAAGAATAATAGAACTAGCCTCAAAAACTAGTTTCTAGTTAGTGGGTACCGATCATCACAGAGCCAAGGACTACAGAGTGGTGTCCAGAATCTTAGAACTTCCAAAGCTGTCTACACCATTCAATAAAAATTGGGAAAGAAAATTCCCCCTACCCAATGATCTCATTAAAACATGGCGGCTAAGAACACAGACTCTGGACCCAGACGGTCAGGGATGAAATCCTGACTGTTGTTTACCAGCTATGAGGTCTTGGGAGGCTTACTGGACTTGCCTGTGCCTCACTTTCTTCCAATGTAACATGGAAATGATGTTCCCCACCTCATGAAGTTAGTTGAGGATCCAGGAAGCACTTGGGACCGTACCTAAACACGAAATAAGCTTATGTAAGTGTTTTATCAGTTAATCAATCGATTGCTCGATCCATCAAGAAAAGATGGTTTCAGGACTAAAACTTTCCTACTGCTTTGTTGAAACTGCCATAATTGTACGGTTTGCAGAAACGACATCCATTATTAAAATAATTTGATTCTGATATTACTTCAAAATTCAGCATAGAAAGGATCCACCCCAGCTCTGCAAAACTATAGCCTCTTCTCACTGAAGGCAGATGCCAGAGGAAAGCCAGGTGTCATGATTCGATGTCAACTCGTTTAGGTCTATACTCCTAATATACGGACACAAGAACAAAGAGTGATGTCCAAACAGCTGGCCTGGGGATTATTTCTAGCCTGCAGCTTTGGACCTAAGAGAGGACTCTGGGCAAGTAGCTGAACTTCTCTACTTTCCATTTCCCTGTCTGTAATAAATGGTTAAAACAAACTAGAATGAGAGCTCACAGACTGGAAAAGAACCTTAAAAGCTATCTGGTTGAATCCCACTTCTATTCTCAAAAAGACACGGAAGACGATACACCTGCTTTCACGGGGGGGGGGGGGGGGGG
>CM052893.1:53605623-53640268 GCA_028534135.1 Potos flavus
GTAAGAAGGTGAGGTAATGTTTGTTGCTGTTTCAGCCACTTTATATAGGCTACATGTGTTGGGAGGTAATCTTTGCTTCATTTTACAGATAAGAAATCTGAATTCAGGGTGCCTGGGTGGCTCAGTCGTCAAGCGTCTGCCTTCGGCTCAGGTCATGATCCCAGGGTCCTGGGATCGAGCCCCACATCGGGCTCCCTGCTCGGCGGGAAGCCTGCTTTCTCCCTCTGTCACTCCCCCTGCTTGTGTTCCCTCTCTCGCTATGTCTCTCTCTGTCAAATAAATAAATAAAATCTTAAAAAAAAAAAAAAAGAAATCTGAATTCAGAAGTCCAGCTGAATTGTACATAGGCAATAAATACACAGCTGGGATCGAGCCTATTTCTGTCGACCTCCAAAGCCCCTGCTCTCCCCACATCACACCACCTTCCTCATTTCCATCCGAAAGTTCAACAACAAAAATTGCTAATGCCAAGCACTGGGCGAGGGGCTCCCGCACAGGCCCTCATCTCAAGGAGTTTGCTATCGAGGGGAAGAAACAGAGCCAAAGATGAGTTCAATTAAAATTGACATTGTAGGGGCACCTGAGCAGTGCAGTTGGTTGAGCATCCAACTCTTGGTTTTGGCTCAGGTCGTGATTTCAGGGTCATGGGATCAAGCCCCACGTTCAGCATGGAGTCTGCTTATGTTTCTCTCTCCCTCTCCCTCTGCTCCTCCCCACCCCTCTCTAAAATAAATCAATAAGTCTTAAAAAAATAAATAAAATAAATACAATAAAATAAATGGCTGTCTATTCTCTCACATCTATTCTACCCCAAACGGTCAAATAAAACTAGTCATGGTAATTCTATTCTGCCTTCCAGGAACCCATTCAGGAAAGGGCATGTGCCTCAGTTGTTGACAAGCAGACATGAGGAGAAGTCAACCGAGGGCTCTGGGACAGGGCTTCCCATTCCCAAGAAATCAATACAGAGAAGATGGTCGCACTCGTCTTTTAGACACTGTCATATCTACCTGTGATTCCCTGACCTGTAATAATCCTGGTGCAGACTGAGGAGAAAGCCCAGGCAATGAGGAGTCGTAGGCAGAGCTGGAGAAGTAGGTAGAGGGCAGATCACTAAAGGCTTGGTGTTTTGGGTGACTATGTAATCCACCATCCAACCCGGAGCACTTCTGAGAATAAGGGAGGTTACTAATAAATATGCTGAGTTAACAGGCACAAAATGGACAGATCTTCTTACATCCCATGCTAAGGAGTACGGGCTTTGCCTGGGTCTGGACTCTTCATGACTCTGAAGGAAAGAAATGCTGTAGCCCGTCAGCAGCTTAGATATACCTTTCTGGCCGCGATGGCGAGAAGAGGTTCACGGGACAGGACAAGAACTGGGATAAAACTTGGGGCATGGCCCATATGAGAGAGGTGTGAAGGACTGGCTGAGCAAAGGTTGTAGAGATGAAGAGGATGAAAAATGTTTAGGAGGAAAAGAGGAGAACCCAGTGCCTGAGTAGGTGTGAAGCGAGGAGGCGAGATGGACATCAGTTCCTGACTTGGACATCTACATGAAAGATGGGGCCATTTCCCAGAACTGGGGCCACATGAAGGGTACAGTCCTCACCTCGCCCTGGGAAAGCCCATGTGGCCAACCTCTGAAGCCTGGGGGGGCTGAGCTCAGCTGGACCCACTGAATAGGCTTATGCATGAGACAGCATCTTGATGGGAATTGTAGCCAGGAAATTAGGGGTGGGTGAAATTATTTATTCTAGCAAAGATCAAGAAAAGAGAAATATTTGAGAGAAGAGAATCCCTCATCTATCAGACCGTCAACAAGAAAAGATTGAGGGCAACATATTGTAATATGTCCGTGGCCCAGGACACATCAAGGAGACAAAACCTCGCCCCGCGCCTGGATTTTAGATCACACTCATACTGTGGCTCCAGTCCAATCGTTCTCTTTTTCCCAAGAATCAACAGCCTCTCTCCCTCATTCTCTCTCCTTGTGATCTTATCAATTTTAATACAACTAGGGGACCCGACATTTATGAAACATTCCAACACCCAACCAAGATAATAGATGCAACGTGGTGGTTGCTGGCCAGGGGACGAAACACTCATTGCCCTATTGCTTGAGAATTCAGGAATTCATTCGTCTAACAAATGTCCCTCCTGAGCACCATGATGTGACAGGCCCGCCCCTTCGTTACAAAAGAAGAGGAAACAAGGCCTGATCAGTGCATGCACGGCCAGCTTGCAGGCTACTTGTTCGTGCCTGTGAATCTAATCCATTAAAGACATCAGATAGGCTGGTGTTTGTCCAGAAAACACATCGCCCTCTCTCTCCTCCCAGTTTCCCTTCCAAATCGATGACCTCACCGCATACTTTAAAACAGCCAAAAGAGCAAAAAATGGAGACGCTAACTGATGTAGGCCTTGAGTGGGACCACAATAAAACAACACACAGCTTTTGCAGGCTAACGATGAGTTTTTTCTTATTATAGAACATTTTTGAGTTCAGAGTCTAAGAAGACCTTCCCTCTTGCTACATGTAGTCCATCTTCGATGCCTTCGAAACCACAGTGTCTATTACAGACTACTAGAGCTGGCGATGCTCAAAGTCAGAGTGGCTTTAGGAGGACCTCAAAAGTAGTTCACCTCTTTAAAAAAAAAAAAAAGTAGTTCACCTCTTAAGGGAAAAGTACTTGCAGCTAATCAGAGCTCTCCTCATTTGGCCATTCATTCCACGTGTATTTATTGTCTACTCTATATAAGGTTCCTGTCCCAGGTGTTGGGAATGCAGAAAACATGCATATAAACCCTCCCTCCAGAGCATTTTTACTTTAGCAGGGGAGCCAAACAATAAGAAAATAATTACTCAATTAATTTTTTAATCACAATTATAATTAGTGCTAACACATTCCAGATTCTAAGAAAGCCTAGAACAGGGGGCCTGACCTCGTCCGAAGAGACAAGGAAAGCATCTTTGAGGGCCAATGGTTAAGCTGAAAACTGACGGGAAAGGAGAAGTCAGCAAGGTGAAAGGGGAGGGGGTGAGGTGAGCTTCTAGAAGGAAGATGAACCTGAGCAAAGGTCCTGAGATGAGAAGAAGCATGGGGCTCAGGGGTCCTGAAGAAGGAAGAGTGTGGCTGGAGCTTAGAGAGAAGAGGCAGAGAAAGAGCTGGAAAGGCTTGTAGAAGAGGCAGGGCCCTTGCTACTAAGAGTTTTCAGTTAAACAATGTTCACATAACTTACAGCTGATCCTTGGACAACACAGGTTTGAAGTGTCTGAGTCCCCTTACAAGGGGATTTTCTTAAAAAAAAAAATACTATAAATGGATTTTCTCTTCCTTATGATTTTCTTAACATTTTCTTTTCTGTAGCTTCCTTTATTGTAAGAATACAGTGTATAATACATATAACATACCAAATATGTGTTAATCGACTATTTCAGTTACGGCTAGGGCTTCCAGTCAACAGTAGGCTATTGGTAGTCACGTTTTGGGGGAGTCCAAAGTCACACACGGATTTTCGAGGAAGGAAAATCGAGGAAGCAAGGATTTTTGCTCGGGGGAAGGAGGGGTAGGTCAATGACCCTAACCACGTGTTGTTTGTTCAAGGGTCAACGGTTGGGGGGATTGATATCACTGCTTCGAAGGCCTGCAGTAGGGCTGTGATGTTGGTGAGTGGACCGGGAGACTCCAACTTTTGCTGCAACAGACACAACAAGAGAAGAAAGAGGAATGTGTGTGACTCGTCCCTACCCAAGCCGAGGGAGGCTGTGGCACTCTTTGCTGACATTGAACAACCTTACAAGTCCCTTATTCTTCTATTTGTTCTTTCTCCAAGGATTCCATGTACCTGGAAAGTAAGGCAGAGGAAGGAAGTGGGACGGACTGACGGGCAGCGTCCTCGCGAATTATTTAAATGAAACAAAGTCCCATTACAGCTGTCTCCTTCCCTGAGGCTTATGGAGTTGAACTTAGCATGTCCTGTGTCAACATAAGATACAAGTCCCTAATCTCCTGGGACTTGAACATGGGTTGGTAAGACACGGATCTGAACAGACCCTCAACCATAATAACTCAACCTGTGTTCTAGACATCGTTTGGCATACAATTATTATTCGTCTAGTTTTCCTAATAAAACTGGAGATCAGACACATCCAAACCCAGGTTAGACAGATAATAAAGGGCTAAGCCTCACGCCTACTAGGGCAGCTCATCCTTTCCAAATTACCGAAGAGGAGAGCAAACCGCATCTCTCACACAAACGCAAACACCGATGTGAGTACAGATAAACACATGCGCAAGCGTGTACGTTTATACATATGGAAATGTGCACATGAATATTCATTACCATATTTCATCTGACCCAGGATACCATATTTTATGACACACACCATTATTTTCTAGTAAGAAAGAAAAACATGCTGCCAGTTAAACTGACATGCTGTTGACTGGAAGATGCATCACAATTTCAAAGAAGTTGAAACATGAAAATGTACATTTTAGAACTGAAGACGCAAGGTCTATCTGAGTGTGTATCTTGCGTGCATGACACACACCTTTTTCTCATATCTGTCACCTGCAAACAACCAAACGTCATGGTAGAACCCAATAAGGGCTTGGGTGATAGTCTCCTGTTGCCCAAATCATAAGAAATCATGAAAAGATCACATTAGCTAAACATTTAGATTATGCTTGCTGAGGGGTGGGGGGGTAGGGATAGGGTGGCTGGGTTATGGACATTGGGGAGGGTATGTGCTATGGTAAGTGCTGTGAAATGTGTAAGCCTGATGATTCACAGACATATACCCCTGGGGCAAATAATACATTATATGTTAATAAAAAAAAAATTTAGATTATGCTGAAATTCCTTTATTCCCACTGAAGTCCCACCCGATGTGTGCAGCCTTTCTGGACTGATCTCCCTTCCCATCACCGCTAGAACACCTGCCCTTGTATTCCATGATCCAAAACTCAGTATAGAAAGTTTGGTTTTCACCTGTCATCATTTCTGTATTTCAGTGGTGTTTCAGGATAAAGGTCCCTGCAGTGTGTGTGTGAGAGGGAGGGGTCACTGGGGACCACATTTTCTATCTATCACTCCCCACCCCCACCCCAGCTTTAGCAAGCACGTTCATAATACCCATGCTCTTGACTTATTTTCCCAATGCTCTAAAATGCAAAATGTGAGTGTTCCCAATAGGATGCTTATTAGTATTCCTGGCAATTTTCAAAAGGAGAGAAAGCCTCATAAGAAAATCAATGTATGATTCCTCCCTCGAACAGCACTCACCCCGTGCCTGATGAGGGCCCGGGGCTGCTCCCCAAGAGCCTGTGGCAGGGGACAGACACACCAACGGACAGGCAGGACGCACCGTGATCTTCTCACATGACGCAAGAAAGGCTTGGCAAATAGGTTCTTTTCTCATGGGCCATAATAACAGCTGCTTTTGGATGACAGTGTTAAGAAGGATTCTGAGGTCCTAGCAGTTACCAACGCATCTGTGCCACCAGAAGGTGTCACCGCGAAAGAACTGACAAAAAGCACAGCTGAGCAAAGAGTGACAAATCACTCACTAACAACTTGCCATATTTGGGTAGTTTAGCCAGAGTCATGAAGGCCTAATTTTTATTTAATCATTTCATGGTCGAATCATGTATGTTAATTGTGGATTTTTACGAAGTACAAAAAATGTTACAGCGGAGGGGGAGGTACTAAAATATATACACAGCCACCAGGAAGACGCGACACTGTTAATATGCTAGCATGTTTCTTTTCAATTTTTTTTTCTAAGCGTTGTCAGAAAGGAGAAACATTACAACAACAATAAATATGCAGAGAAGCCCTCTACTTTTTGGTTTCTGTTAAAGGATGGACAGCAGTTCCCAAAGTGTATCCACAGGTCATTCTTGCCACAAGATGCTCTCAAAAAAGGGTCTGTGTTTAAATGCATTTGGGATACTCCTGTGTCCTGGGGGCTGGGAGGGACCGCGATAACTCGGTATTAGCATAGCAAAGATCTTGGGGAGTTCATGCAGTCAACAAATTCCTATGGAAATTTTCCTGTATCTTACTTTCTGTCTTCTTCCCTTCCTCCCACCCTCTTCCTTTCCTCCCTCTCCCCTCCATCCTTTCTGTCCTGCTCACTTGCTTTTATTACCAACTAGCATCTTGCAGCAGAATCACATCCCTACGGAACACACTTGGGAAATAGTTTCTCCATGGATGTTCCCATATTCCCACATTTATAGGCTTCCCAGAGCCAAGCAGCCAACGCGAGGGAAGCAGGCCTAGCTCCTGAGACAGGAAGTGCTGAGATGCTCGCAGTCACCTGGAACACTGCCTCAGAAAATCCCGCGGGGGCCACACAAGATAAAAACCCTGTCAGAGAAGATCCCTGCCAGGCAGCACCCGCTGGAATTGGTAGGATAAAGTCAAAGCGAAGAACCAATAAACTTGGAAAACTCTTGAAACTTTCAATTTCCATAAAGATCTGCTTTCTTCCTTTCCCAAAGCCGAAATGCGTCTTCTATGATCCAAAGTGAATGCCTTTTTATGATTAAGACGTAGTTCTTATCCGCCCACGATATGATAGGCTCCAGCAGCACCCACTTGAAAGGAGGCAGAATTCCAAATGTCAGGTTGGCTGTCGCTGCCCCTGGGCAAACTGAGGGGGAAGACAGGCCCTGAGGACACAGAGAGAGGGCTGGGGCATCTGGAGTCCTCAGATATGTAGTAAGTTGTCAGCGTCTGCAAGGTGCCATCCAGGGTAAGCGCTCCCTTAATTCCCTGTGAAAATGGAACTCTAGTTAACAACCACGTACTATGTGTCCACTGTATGAAAAGGGATGGATTATAAAAGAAAGTCCCTACTCCCCCAGAAACTTCTAGTATGAAAACATTGGCAGCGATCCTGGGCAGTGTGCCTGGAGGTACAATATCCATCACCTCTAGCTTGAGGTAGGAACTTCCAGCTCCAGAGAAGGCTCCACTGTGAGGCCTTGTTGGGTCCCTTCACTCCAGAAAATTCTGCCCCTGCAATGAACATCTCGGTCTGCACAGAATTTATGCTGGCTTCTACTTACTTTATTACATCTAAAGGCATGGCTTCGTCTTCGGTGACTGTTACCCACAGCAGAAATGCTTTGCTATTTTATCTGGTTTAACTTTTGGCGATTTATTTTAACTATGGGTCATTTCTCTTAAGAACTCCTTGATTACTTGCAATCTCAATTTTAATTTCTGTTAAATCTTAATTTTAGTTTTTAACAATTAGGATAATAATCTTGTTAGAGACTTATATGTTATAGGATTCTACATAATTACATTATATAATAACTATCATATGAAACCTTATGGTAATTATTTTCAATAATAAATTATTTTCATCTTAATATTTTTCATGTTAATTTTATTCATTTAAGCAAGGACCAGAAAATGCCAACGTAGGGGAGAGAGCCCACGTTTGGCCCACGCCCCAAATAAAAGAGGCCTACCGCCTTTCTTTCCCTAGTCAGCAGGACAGAAAAATATCTGTTACCCCTTACAGCACAAGTCCTACTGAGCTCCTTATGTGGTTAAGTAAGAAGCCCATAATATCCTCTGAGGAAAGTCAGGTAAATAGCCTTACACTCAACATCACGGCTCTTGGCAACTCATTATTTATTTATTATTTATTTATTTTAATAAACACTAATACAGCAGTAGCTACTGGATGCCAGATACTGTTCTAAGCATTTTATAAATATTGACCCAGAACTTCCCCCCAAAAGAGTAATGAGTTCTATCTCAAGGAGAGCTCAGAAGAGTTGAGAGGGCTGTGTTTCTACCTTATTTTTAGAACTAACACATCTAAGTCCCTAGGTGAGGAAATCTCAGAACTAAAACTCAGGGTCTCCAACAGATCAAGCAATATTAGATGAAAAAGAACAAAGCAGGAAGTCACAGCCTCGTTGGGCCCCTCATTATAATTTAATTACACTCACTGTTCCACCCCTTCCAGAACATTCTGGGAGCAAAAGTTTCCCTGGGGAACCTAGAGAAAACACCGAGAAGTAGTAGTTGGCGCTAGAACAATGGTTCTCAAAGGAATGTAACAAAGGTTCCATTGACCGGGGAAACTCATTCACAGAGCCTCTGAGGTCAAAACTATTTCCGTAGGAATACATTACGGCCTTTTCCACTCTTTTCTCCCACATGTGTATACCCAAAGTTTCCAAAGGCTCCATGACACAGGGCCCCATGACATTGCTCAGAAGTTTCCAGACCTCCGGCTACCTCCACTGGCCCTCCCCGTGGAAGGAGGGTGACTCCTAGGTGAGATCAAGCAAAGGGAATGAGCAGGTGTGCTCGGCTCTTTCAGAGCTGGCTTGCCCACAAGCAGCATCGATTCTTCTCTTTCCTGCCCACATACGTAAGGCAGGCTCTGCCACCAGGGGGAAGCCTGAAGACCCGCATCCACGCAGGGCAATCTCAGTTCACAGAGAAAGGACTCGGAAATTCTACTTTTAGCCTCAGATCCAGTTTTGCCGGAAATAAAATTAATCTGGGAATCCCTGTGTGCCTGTTAGTCACACAAGGTGTGAACTGGAAGGAAGGTGAGCAGTGGCTGATTTATGCCTCAGACCCCAACGTGTGACCTTAGGTAGGTAGTGTCCTCTCTGCGCCTTAGTCACCTCCTCTGGAATAGGGAGATATTCCTAAGCTGCCTGGTAGGCTTATGAGCTAATTCCAGAGAAAGAACCCAGAACAGCGCCATCACGAATAGCTACTCCTTTGTTATCACTCATTAGATAAATGAGATGCCCCGGGGGAGCTTCAGAATGCCCAAGAATGAGCTCCATGTAAGCAGAGAGCCGTGAACTCCTATTCACTGCTCCAGAATGTTCCTTCGTGCCAACCAGACACACTTGGATTCTACCTGGTCCTCGCAGCAATTCTGCTCGAGTGTCTGTGATGTTCTTTCTGAAACTAGGGTGATTATCAGGTGGTCAGTCTCATAATCAGGAATTCAACAGTAAAGAAGAGCCTCACTGCCATTTCCGTATCACCGAAACAGGCCGCACACCCGTTGGCCCAAGTCCTTGGTGAAAGCCACACTTAGCGGCATGTGTGGAAGAGTTCTAAGGCTCCTTCGTGGCCTTGGCCGTGCAGGAGGTCCTCAAGACGGAAGTGAGATTTCAAGGTGCCGCCGGATGATGTCCTGGTGAGCTGAGATGGATGGTCAGGGTGACAAAGGACATGTCCCAGCTCTCGAACCCGAGGACACACAACACACAAAACTGGACCTTAAAAACCAGCTCACTGGTAGACATGGCAAGGTGATACTGTGATTAATAACAAGACATACACATCTGGCCTTCATCCCCCGTTCTTGGTAGAGAGCTCCTAAAATCCTTGGAATTTCCTAAGTGAAAGGCAAGAAGAAAGAACAGAATCCAGAGAGAGAGAGAGAAAGAGAGCCATGGCTGCAGTTGTTAACTCTAAGAGGGCCCCTGGCTGGCACTGCGGCCTTTTGTAACACAGAGCCTCTTCCAAACTTTGGCCCAGCAGGGAGGGACCCAGGGAGGAAATACTCCAATCTTCCTTTGCTCCCATCTTGCCATATCTACCTCCTCCTTCCAATGGTTAAATCCAACTAGGAGCCAAGATGGCGGGGGAGTGTGCTTGATTGTCGACAATGACAGCGTCTCCAGCCCCCCAGCAGAGTGGATCTAGAGGTGTACACAAACCACAAGGACTAAGGATTGGACCCCAGAGAACCCAACATTTAGATGACATCCGCTGTAATCTGGATGTCAAGCGGAAAAGGAGCTTGAGAAGGAACAATTGGCAAGGTTGTGAGAACGTGTTTCAATAAGGTAGAAGGAACCCACGGTGTCAGCTGCTACCGATGGCTCAGTTAAGATGAAGCCATTCCAAGCAGCAGTGAAGGTCTTTGTTGTGATGCTAAGAGCTGTTTTGGTGCAGAGGTGAGAGCAAAAGTCTGATTGAAGTGGATTTAAGAGGAGAAGGGAAGGAGAGCGTTGAAGACAGACATTCAAGACAGGTCTTCTGAGTTTTGGTACAGAGCAGAGCGAAATAGCAGAGTAGTCCACGGCTTGGGGCAATGAAGTAATAGAGTTTTTTTTGTTTGACTGATTTTTGTAGAGAAGGAAGACCCTGACACATTCATTCATCCCAAGTCTGACTAATTTCCTATTCCATCCTGGAAAACAATCCAATTTCTGTAGCATCCCAGAGACTCTGAATCCTATTAAAACCTCTATGCCCAGCAGCATTTCTCATCATAGAAAATTTCCTTTCATAATATGCAATACCAGTTTCTACGTATTCATCCTATTCCGTGTCCCCTTATGTTTTGCCACCACTATTTCACACTTCAAGGACAAAACAAGGCAGAACGGCAGCCTTTCACTCCAACGAATACATCTAGAATATCGAAGTTACCTTGAGAAAAGGTCAGAGAAAAATGCTTTCATGTTTAGCGGAGGATTAAGCAGGATTGCAGCATTTAGTGATGCATCGTGTAATACTCCAAGTAGGTAAAACACCAGCGTGGTATTGTTAGCTGTGACTAGAAAAGACAAGAGTATGCCTTGATTTCCTCGTTCACAGGCTGAAGCGGAACGTAATCTGGGTTTCGGCAAGGAACTGTACGTACAGTACCTACGGTAACAGGATATATAATTTCACGGTGTAGTAGAGGTGATCCACTTCAGTGGGGCGCAGTTAACGCAGAATCTTCAGAGAACATTTCAATCCATTCTCCCCCCCCCCCACGCCTCCCCTTAACTGTCTCTGCTTTTCAGAGCCATCTTCCCAAATATCCCCCATCAGAGGAGGTGGCCACGCCAATGGAGGACGCCTGGAGGCAGCGAAATCTGAATGGACCATTTAATAGCCTAGAGATTTTTTTCTTTTTGAGTAATTCTTGCTGGCAGTTAAAAATAAAATAAAATATATAAACTTCAAACTCAGGGCAAGAGAAATGCAGAGGAAAGCCCTCGTCGAGTTCGGCTTCCCAGAACAACCAGTCACTGTTGTAAAATCTTGGTTTCTTTAGGTGCTTCAAGATTCTGTGTGTGTGTGTGTGTGTGTGTGTAACACAAACTGAAGCAAAACATACTTCACAGCATCTTGTTTTTATTCACTTAATAACTTCAACCCATATATACCTACTTATATTCTTTTTACTTCATTTTAATAAATGGTTATGACTTTAAATATTTTTCTACCATTTTTATGGCTATGACATCATTCTTTATCCAGTACCCTTGCGGCTGGATAAAGATATTTAAGTCCTTTGTACTCTTTTGCTGTTGCAGGACCAAAAAAAAAAAAAAAAAAAAAGCTGCAATGAATGTTCTTGTCTAAAATCCCTTGTCTGCAATTCTAAAGCTCAAACAGCTTAAAAAACTGAAAGTCTTTTCAAATTTTTGGCACAGTCATTTGGCAGCTAAACTAGAGCTGAACGAATGTGAAGCTATTTATAGTCTTTATACCACTTAATGTGAATTCATATATCTTTTTGCTGACATATTACTGGGTTTGATTACAGGTTGTTATCCCAAGTCCCACTATAGTTGTTAACAAAAAATACTGTGTTGTATGCACGGACTTATCTTTCTAAAATCCACGCAATTTTAAGTTCTGAAGCACATTCAGCGCTAATGGGTTTAGAGCAGTGATGGGAGCCATGTATAGATATCTTTGTACATATTTATGAGTCGTACTTTAGGATAAATTTGAAAAAGTAGAGTTGCTAATGAAATGGGCATGTTAAACTTTTGACAGATACTGTCAAATTGCTCTTCAAAGGAGTCAACGATTTACATCACAAGCAATATTAAATAAAAAGGCTTGTTCTGGGGCGGCTGGGTGGCTCAGTTAGTTGTCTACCTTCAACTCAGCTCATGATCCCGGGGTCCTGCATCAGCTCCCTGCTTGGCGGGGAGTCTGCTTGTCCCTTTCCCTCTGCCTCTCCGCCGCCCCCACACACCGCACAGGCTCTCTCCCTCAAATACATAAATACAATCTTTATTTTAAAATTGCCTGTTCGCCTTTTCTTTCACATGCAAACAAAACTTTTGGGTGTTTGCTAATGTGATCAGTGAAAAGGTGATAACTCATGTAGTTTTGAGTTCATTTTATTACGGGTGAGATTAAGCATCTTTAGAATTTACCATTGATTTATGTACATTCTTTAAGTATTAGGTTAATTCCCTCATTGACTCTCAAAATGGGTTCCAGATATTTTTTCCCAGCTTGTTGTTTTTGTATTTTGTTTGGGTTTTATTTTTGATAATTTATGGTACAGAAGTTTTAGTTCTTTTATAATTATATTCATTCCTCATTGATCCATCTGGAATTTATTTTGATGGAAGGAATTATTTGCATGCCATAACAAACTGTCACAAACACAGTGATTTAAAACAATACAAATGCGTCGTCTCGGTTGTGTAGGTCAGAAGTCCAGCACAGCCCGATTAGATTCTCTGCTCAGAGTCTCTCTGGGCTCAAATCAAGGTATTGACCAGGCAGGAGTCCAGGTCCTTGCACAGCAGATGAGGGGGCCCTGTTTCCTTGCTGTTGGTCATCTTCTAGCGGACCCCCATCCTCTCCGGTCGCATGGCTTTTCCACAGTATGGTGATTTGTTTCTTCACTTGATCTTAGCCAAAAGGCCGAGAAGCGATTGGTGATTTGTTTCTCAAAAGGCTACAAGACAGCATCTACCGGAGCTTCAGATTTCTCTGACTTGAGCTCTGCTATCTCTCTTGTGCTTTTAAAGGCTCGTGTGATTACACTGGGCCCATTTCAAAAATCTGGGATAATCTCCCTATCTTAAGGTCAAACTGCGTCACAAAGACAACACAAACACGCGAGTAACTCTGGGCAAAGATCATTGGGGCACATTTTGAATTCTGCCTACGAATGAAGTAAGACAGACTCCAGCTTCTTTTGATTACTAGCCAGTTGTCCCAAAATTGATTTGAATAAACCACTGATACCAATTTGTTTGGTTGTTTGAAATTTGGATTGCTGGACCATTCAGAGATGCGGTTGATCCGAGTGGAACTCAGCCCCTACCTTTCTGCCACTTCAGCTCCTCTGGGGGTAAGAGATTTGTATTTGACAGCTCTCAAACTCCGGGAAACCAGAATAGTCCCATTCTGGGGCCAGTCCCATAGACTTGAGATGAAAGGTCCAGGGCTCAGTGGCGCCATGTGAGGGAAGAAAGAGTAGAAGCTCAGAGGCGTGGCTGCTCCACGAAGAGCTGACTCCTGTAGAGAGGAGGGAAGGGTCTGATCTTGTAGGCTCGGTGCTCGTAATACTCTGGGAAGGACAGCCAGAGAAAACTGAGCCCCAGGAAGCCTCGGGTTTCGGAGCCCAGTCAGCAGCTTCCCTCTCCCATCACACGCCCAGCCACACCCACACCAGGTAAGAAAGACCTAGTTGTTTGTATTCCCAGAGACTTGGCTTCAACTTCAACTTGAAAGTGGCAGAGGGGCCAGGACAGAACCTGGGATGACAGCAATGTCATTTATTTATGCCGTTAAATTGTTATATGATGTAAAGGATAGTTGTCATAATATTATCCTCTTGTCCATGTCTCTATTGTGCTTTCAACAACTCCAATGTTTTCATCTTGAGTTTTGTTCCGTTGTTGTAGATATTTCAGTTTCTGGACACTCAGAAGAACAGCTTGGTCATGATAACCCTATTCCTGTATAATGTTTGATCCAGTTCCTTACTACTTAATCTGTCAGCTCTGTCTCTGGCTGCTGATGTGCTATTTTTTTTTTCATTTTTTTTTCATTTTTATTTTATTTATTTGACAGAGAGAGAGATCACAAGTAGGCAGAGAGGCAGGCAGAGAGAGGGGGAAGCAGGCTTCCCGCTGAGCAGAGAGCCCGATGCGGGGCTCGATCCCAGGACCCTGAGATCATGACCTGAGCCGAAGGCAGAGGCTTTAACCCACTGAGCCACCCAGGCGCCCCCTGATGTGCTATTTTTCTCATCCATTTCTGCTCTGAACTTTAAAATCTAGCTGATTCCCTTCGTGTGCCTGAATTGTCATAGATGGCCAAGAATAAAATGACTTCTCCTTAGCTCTTTATAACAGAGAATATCCGCTTCTCTGTAAATCTCTCTGGAATGAGCTTAACCTCCAGTTGTAAGCAGGGGAAAGGAAGAAGTACAGCCTTGAAATCAACTACTCCCTCCTTTCCTTTCCTTCCTTCCTATCCCTCCTATCTGTTCTTTTCAAATCCCCATGCATCCAGCCTGGCTCAGAACTAATGCAGGTGATAAGATTGTCGGTATGATTTTTTATTTATTGGGGTTTTTTTTATTTTTTATATTCTTATACATAGGCCACAAATAAAAAAATCATTTTTCCTCTTTAAAAGTCTCAGAAGTGAGAAAACATGTGCTTGCAAATATGCTTTCTTTTCAACTACAGAATGTAAATGGTAGTTATAAATGGAAATCATTTTGCAATCAAAGACATAGAAAATACAGCATCATTCCGGTTATTAAATAGAAAAGAAAGGGAGAGAGGTACTCCCTAGCCTAAGGAAGAAAGAAATCTATGCATGGCCTCTATCTAAAGCTCTACCTAGGACATCTATCCACATTTAAACCCATTTATGAATCACTAACGACAACAACAACAACAAAAATATGTGTTTCTTGAATATCAAGAGTCTCTGGGACTTTTCTTTCCCACTACAAATCCTCCATAAAACCTCCCAGAATCCCTGTCCTTGAAGCAGGAGTCAAGTTAGATAGCAAGGAATAACCCAAGTGATGGTGAGACGGGCTCTCTCTAATCCAATATGTTACTTCCCATCACCAACCAACCCTTGTCTCTATTTCATAACTATAAAAAACATGTGACTTATCAGATAATGGAAATAACTCAGGTTTTCAGGCACCAAATAAAAAACATAGATTTTGTGTGTGTGTGTGTGTGGAGTTTCATTACTAAGAATAAGATTCATCCTACATTCAGGTTGTTCTTAGTGCTTTTGAAGTCTTTTCCTTGAGAAGTAATTATATGTATTAGCACCAGGCGATTTCTGAGAGGACAGTAACAGCAGACAGAGCCTCAACCAATAAACTCTGGCTTGGTACTCCCAACACCATTCCAAATCAAGAGTGTGAATTGTCATCTACTTGCTGTGTTTCCTGTTTAATATGGCTAGAATAAAACAGTTGATTAAGGCTATAAAACAGAGAACTTTCAAAGAGCAAGGTATTTTTATTCAAATAAACTTTTGTTAATCAATTGTTCATCCATTTATGTAAGCGACAAGTATTTATCAAGAGCCTACTAGGTGCCAGGCATTGATTTAGTGTTGGAGATGCAATAACGAACAACAAGAACAAAAAGTCTCCCAATGTCCTAGCCCTTTTGAAGCTTACATTTTGATAGTGTTAAAATAAACGAGACAAATAAGTAAAATACATACAATAGATGGTAATGAGTGGTACAGAGGAAAAAAAGGGGAGATGAGGAAACTTGACAGGCATGAGGAAATTCTAGATGAGATCAGAAAGAAGCCCACCGGGAAGGGAAGAAAACGAAATAAGCAAATACATCAACTGACAATTCCAATTACCCTCCCTCCCTCGCACAACCCCAGGGGAACAAGAGAGAAGACCAACACAACACACTATCTAAGTTGAACTATACATATGTGCACATAATCTAGCTTAGGAAATAAAACGTTACAGACACCAAGGGAGAACCCCACGTGATGTTCATCCACTGCTTTCTCTTACCTCCCATTCAGGAGTAACATTCAGTATCCTTAATTTGATGTAACGTTTACTCTTTGTACTTACGAATGTATTCCTAACCAATAAGTGGAACCAAACTGCACACATCTTACTGAAGTTTGTCTTTATTGAATATTTTTAGATTTATCCCTATTGATACAAGTATCTCTAGGTCATTTGTTGTAAATTACCCTACAGAACTTCATGGTAGAACCATCTAGTCTCTGTTAATGGTCATTTAACTGTTTCTTTTTGAAGTATAGGAACGCAATTGACTTTTTTTTTTTAATCAATTTGTATCTTTCTTTGGTTGATCCTTTACATTTTGGTGTCATATCAAAGAACAGCTGTTTTGTTTCTTGTTCTCTGATCCTTACACATTATTTCTTTGTCTTGTTTTATCCTCTGATTCAAACTTCTAGTACAATGTTGAAAAGAAACAGGAGTAGTAGGCATATGCACTTTGTGTCTGTCTTTTAAAACAATGCCTTCAATATTCATTGATGGTGATAATATGGGTATTTGCTAGCTGTGTCCAGTTATGGAAGTTCCCTTGTATCATAGATTACTTGGGATGTTTTTACTATTGCATGAGTGTTGAATTTTATTAAATCTATTTCTGCATCTACCAAGAGGAGCATATTACTTTTCCTCCTTATTCTTTTAACATAATGAATTACAGGGGCGCCTGGGTGGCTCAGTGGGGTAAGTGTCCAACTCTTGATTTCGGCTCAGGTCATGATCTCACTCAGGTCATGATCTCAGGGTCCTGGGATCGAGCCCGAGTGGGGCTCTGTGTTCAGCTTGGAGTCTGCTTGACGATTCTCTCCCTCTCCCTCTGCCCCTCCCTCCACTCAAGTTCTCTCTCTAGTGAATTATATTATTAGCTCTTCTGGTGCCGACCTGTCCTCTATTCCTAGTATAAATACAACTTGGTCATGCTTAGTTTTGTTTATTAATATATTGCTATATTCAGTTACAACATCTTTGTATCTATGTCAAGTGAATTTAGCTTACAATTTTCCTTTAAAGTATTGTGCTTAGTCTGGATTTAGTAAAGATGCTGACTTCATAAGATGATCTTCATAATAGGCACTCCTTTTCAAATATCTGGAATACTCTGTATAGGACTGAGAAGATTTGTCAGTAATCCTATCTGGTATTTGGGGATGACGAATATTTTTTAATTGAAATTTTTATTGAAATAATTGTAGATTCACATAAAGGAGTAAGAAAATTGGAAAGACTCCACGTACCTTTTATCCAGTTTCACCCACAGATAACATTTTGCAAAACTATAATACAAGGTAACTATCAGGACACCAACATTGATTAATCTTTTCCAGATTTCTTCAGTTTTACTTGTACTTATTTGTAAGGTTGTGTGTATTTTGTTCTATACAATTTATCACACTTCTAGGTTTGTATATCTGCTACCGTGATCAAGATACACACAGTCCCATAATCATAAGGATCTTTGTACTGTCCTCTTATAACCCCAAAGAAGAAAAGGATGTTCTTAATTTATATTTCTTCAACGGCTGTAAGTTATTCAGGTTTTCCGTTTCTGCTTGTGTCCATTTTGGTAAAGTACATTTTTTTCTCAAACATTTTGCCAAAAACTTTTTCATAGTTTGCTCCCATTTTTAAAATCTCTACTCCTGTAGTTATATCCCCATTTTGGTGCTAAACTTTTATTAGTGAGTATTCTTTTTTCATATATTCGTCTCATCAGAAATTTCCCTATTTTTCTTTTCAAAGAATCAACTCTCATTTAATTATTCTTCACTGTATTGTCAATTCATTACCTTCTATCTTTTCCTTCCTTCTGCTTTCTGGGAATTTGTTTATTTCCTCTCTAACTTCTTGAGTAGAATGAAGTCATTAATTTTCAGTCTTTTTTCTAATCTATTCATCTAAAAGTCTCTCTCTTAGTAATTCTCAGATGAGTTTTATTCATTAGCATGTAGAATTTTCATTGTTTAATTGCAAATATTTTCTAAATTCCAGTATGAATTCTTCTTTGACCCATGAGTTTAAAAGCGGTTTTCTTTATTCTTTTTTTGTTACCTTCTTATCAATGCACTGTGGTCAAAGAACATGGTCCGTATAATAAACATTCTTGAGTATTTGCTGAGACTTACTTTGAGGTCTCAATATTTGATTAGTTCTTATATTGTCCCATGTGGATTTGAAAAGCGTAAGGTTCTCTGCAGTGGTGAGTTCCTTGTACGTATTCATTGGAACAAGCTTATTGTGTTCTTATCTTCCATATGCTTACTGAAATTTTTGTATGATTAATAAACCATTAAGTGAGGACTATTAAAGTTATTAAAATTGTGAAATTGCCAATTTCTCCTTGTAATTCTGTAAACTTCTGCCTTTTATATTTTAAGCATTAAAGGCACACACAGGTTTATAATTATAATACCTTCATGGTGCTTTATCTTGTCACTTGGCATGAACTCAGTCCTTAAAAATGCTTTCACTTCGAATTCTTATTTTTCTGGTATTTGCATCCCTGTACAGCCTCACTGGCTTTCATTAGATTTGCTGGGCGTACATATTCTCAACTTCCTACTTTCAACCTTTATATACTCTCACATCTTAGAAGCTATTGTAAAAAAATAATTTTTTTAACCCCTCTGGTAATTAGTCTTTTAACTATCTTGTTTATCCCAATTATATTCATTTTGACTTGGGTGTTCCTTTTTTTTAAACCACTTTTGATTTGGAAATTGTATATCCTATTTGTGCATCATAAGGTTGCCATTAAAAGTCTAATAGGTACCTTAGATATATTAATGTCTAAAATTAACCAAAAGGGCACCTGGATGGCTCAGTTGGTTAAGCATCTGCCTTTGGCTCATGTCATGATATCAGGGTCCTGGGATCGAGACCTGAGTCGGGCTCCCTACTATGGGGAGTCTGCTTCTCCCTCTCCCTGCTTGTGCTCACTCTCTCTCTCTCTCTCAAATAAATAAAATCTTAAAAAAAAATAAAGTTCACCAAAATCTTTTTGATATCTTGAATATCCTTTTTTAAGATTTATTTATTTATTACTTGAGAGGCAGAGAAAGAGTATACGTGAGTAGGGGGAGGGGCAGAGGGAGAGAATGGGGAGAGAATCTCAAGCAGACTCCTCACTGAGCATGAAGCCCCACACAGGGCTCGATCCCAGGACCCTGAGATCATGACCTGAGCCGAAACCAAGAATCAGCCACTTAACCGACTGAGCCACCCAGGTGCCCCAATGTCTTGAGTATCTTTAGTCAACTCCCCCAGCTTACATACTGATGCTTTCCCTCTTTTCCTTCTGAAACTAGCCATTTTTATTATTGTTTTATAAAGTCAGAGTTTAAGGCTTATCTGTATGTTTGCAAGTATCTTTGGTCATTATTTCTTTTGTATCTCACTTCTCCCTTGAAGGATTCAATTTTCTTCTTCAAATACCTCTTCCCGTAATCTTTTTCAAAAAAGGAGTGTTAGAGGTAACCTCTGTCCGTGAGGGTTAGAGATAAACTTGCAGCTTTGTCTCAAAATTTTATTTCACTTTACTCTGAAGTTACAGCTCAGATGGGTTTGACTAGACTCAGCACTTACTTTTTTCTTGTCTTCTCAAAGGTAACACGGGAAGAAATCTGCAGTTAGCCTCAAGAACTGGCATTAGTGATCTCTTTCCTCTGATTGGCAAGTCAGCTTCTCGGGCTCTCTGCAATTTCACCGTATCTGAGTTTGTTTGTGTTGGAGACTTGTCATGTTTCTTCGATTTGATGATCATGGCTGCCATCAACGCTGACAAATGCTCGGCTTTTATCTCTTCAAATCGTGCCTCTTTCCCATTTCTCAATTCCTTCTTTCTGGAACATCTGTTAAATGCATTTTGAAATGTCCTATTCTATCTACTCTCTAGCCTCAAAACCCGAGAGTGCCAGGCGTAGAGCCAGTGCCTGAAACATACCTGCAGAATGAAAGAATGACTTATACTAAATCCATCATGGAAATCAGAATACGTGCGGCAGTCCAAAGAAATCTGATTAGCCATTTGTAAGAGAAAAATCAGGCATCTCCTGGAGCCCAACTCCTAGTAGGTGAATCTTCAACCTAGTAGCCACATTCAGGTATAAAAACTGAAATCTGGGATGATTTAATGACAAGAATCCACTGTTGAGATATGCCACTTGGCGTACGTACTTGGGAGGGGCAAAGAGGGGGGGCCTGGGATGTGTTCTCCATTTCAAGGAAATTTGATAAAATGGCTCAAAAAAAAAAAAAAAAAAAAAAAGCACCAGCCTACTGACACATCACGAATGGCATGATACCAAGATTTAGTTCCCACTTCAAGTCTCCTTTTGGGCACTTACGGTAGAACAGAAATAAATAATAGTTTGTACTGACTATGCATCTACTAGGACATAGTCTTACAATTCTTCAAGGTAAGCACTGGTAGTAATATTTTTGTAATTAAATCAAGGTATAAATTGAAGTAATTTGCCATAAGTTATCAAGTTAGTTAATGATTAAACCCGGATTAGATCCAGTGTCCTCCCCATCCCAGCGCCCGCGTTCGTCCCCTCTGTGCCTTCTTGCTTGTCCAGATGTTCCCTCCTCAGTGAAGGTTCGACACTCAGAAAACCGAACCTGCTCTCAGTCAGATGGGACGATGTCGCCTAGTGCCTTAAGCTGCATCATTTGAACCACGACATTCTGGCTTATCCGTCTCTAAGAAAACTGTACTGTCATCATTCTCAAAAATGCTCTTTATTCACTCACATGAATTATTGCCTTTACCGTCCCTCCACAGCCCCGAGCACAGGAAGCAGAAAGAGAATGACTCCACTATACAGATGAGGAATCGAGATTCACAATAAAGTGCTGCTCGCACACTCGCAATGCGAGTGATCCCAAGAGCACAACCCAGCACTGCTCCCAGCTCTCCAACCTCACCCCTCCTTCTCAAAGACAGCGGGGAGCGCGCAGAAGCGTTCAGCCCTCGTCTTCACATACAGAATGCTTAGCTTTATTAAAAATATCTTTACCGACAAAATAAGAGAAACTATAATCAAAAATTCATACTGAGAATGTATAGAAACTATATTTCTATACAATTTTTCACTTTTATTAAGTCATTCAAAATTTTGCTCACTTTACTATCTTCCAGGGACAGTGGTGATAGGTAGGGGAAGAACATCCGGGCATTTTAGCATTTTTGTCTTCATATGCAAACCACTTCCAACCACTACTGGTACCAGCAGATATCCCACCTGCAATTATTCAATTGGAAAATTTCTTTGGAACAATGTGAGTAAATAATTTTTTGCTGCACGTTTCCATACATTAAAATATAATCATGAAAAACAGGTTGATCAGCAATGAACAAATTTGCAAATGGTGTTAAAGGTCAGGCCCCATATTAAGGCAGACTACCTGGACATCGATGAAAGACGCTTCTAAAAGAAGAAATAATTAAAGTGCCCAAACACATATACTTTTGTTCCTGCAATTAACTACATGGGTATCCGTATTAGGACTGTTAGGATTCTAATGATCTCAGGATTTTTAAAGATTTTATTTATCTGAGTGAGTGAGAGAGTGAGAGCACGTGTGTACGTGAGTGGCAGAGGGAGAGGGTGAGAGAGAATCCCAAGCAGACCCCACACTGAGCACGGAGCCAACTCGGGGCTCAATCTCTTGCCCCTGAGATGACGACCTGAGCTGAAATCAAGAGTTGGACGCCTAACTAACTGAGCCACCCAGACGTCCCACAATCTCAGGATTTCTCGAAGCAGCACATGGAGGAAGAAATTAGGTACAAGACCTAAGAAAACTGTCCATAAGAAAGAAACAAGGCTCAGATGACCACTCAGAGAGTGGACAGTACTTCCTTCTGCTCGGGCAGGCCAAAGGGAGGACCGGTGAGTGCCTTGCCACCACCGCTCGAGTCCACACCTCATCCCACCAAGCGGAGCTTGGGCTCCAGTCGGCAGAACCCATAAACACATACTTGGTTGGGTGACTCGAGCACAGTTTTGATGGGACAGCATTCTGGAGAACATCTAACTCATATTTTACTTATCGATCTTTTTCTCATGTATACACACACGTGCACACACACAATCTTAGAGATAATCCTGAAATGGGGGGAAGAGAGACAATTACAGCTCAGCGATTACCACACAGGCCCATCACCCAACTCAACGGAAACCCAGAGTGCACAGTAGGTATGCTATTTCGGGGGGCGTCATCGTCAGCTCTGATTATTTGTTTTTTGAATGGTGACCCTAATACGCTTTTCCAGTTCCAGTAAGTTTTGGTAAAATTTTTCAGCAGTGTCTTCATCTAGGTCCATCTGGAAAAGAAGCAAAGATAGGGATGAACGGAAAGAAAAAAAATAAAACAAATGGCATTTGTGTAAAAGGAAGGCACTCAACATACATAAGAGAACCAAAAAAAAAAAAAAAAAGGACACGGCTGGTAGGTCAGGCCGGGGTTCCTGACGCTGAGATCCTGAGGACGTGTTCAGTCCAAACTCCAAGCCTCAGCAAACCCACGGAGGCTGCCCTTACACAGCAAGACTGGAAGACCCGGCTTCACTCTCTCCCCTAACACCTGCGCATCCGGTCATAGAGACGCCAGCCCACTGAGATGTAAGGACCAAAGAGAAAAATCAAAAGTTGTTTTGAAATAGAACTGCCATCCACCTAATGGCCACCTTCTTTCATAAAGAGCAGAGCTTTAGCCGGGTTCACTGGCCTCCAGATAAAAGCCTAGGTTGCCAGGCTCCACGAGAGCCACTCTGCTCCGGCCAATGAGATCTGAGTGGAACTGGGGGGTCCTGCCCACGAGTCTCCTTCGAAGGCAATGGGCACCCCCATCGTTCCCCCTTCCTCCATCCTGCTCTCCTGAGCCACAAGAATGGGGCTCACACCCCAGGGATGGCAGAGGGGTGACGGAAGGACCCTGGCGGCCCAGCAATTTGGGGAGCTGCCACACCAGCCCGAGGCGGCCTCCCTCCAAAACTGCTCTTACACGCAGGAAACCTGAGCTTCCATCCAGTTTAATCTGCTGGGAGTTTACACTCTTCCGTTTCATGTAGAAAATCTAATTTTAACTGACACACTGTATGTAAAAGCAAATTCTCAACCCCTATAAAAAAATAAAGCGGGGGCACCTGGGTGGCTCAGTGGGTTAAAACCTCTGCCTTCGGCTCAGGTCATGATCTCAGGGTCCTGGGATCGAGCCCCACATCAGGCGGGCTCTCTGCTCAGCAGGGAGCCTGCTTCCCCTTCTCTCTCTGCCTGCCTCTCTGCCTACTTGTGATCTCTCTCTCTGTGTCAAATAAATAAATAAAATCTTAAAAAATAAATAAATAAATAATAAAGCAATATCCCTTTTCAGGTCAACATAGAGCCTAAACTTGAAAAAAAAGCTCTTCTTCGCAAAGCTGAAAGGCTGAAAATTAAAAACTTTTTAGCATTTTAGAACTAACACCTCCGTTCATTATAAATCTCATCAGAGTTTTTCCATACTGGAACAGGAAGAGGCATTGGAGATCTCATTCAACCCCACCTCTGAAGAGAGGAGAAAGCTGACTTCCCCAAATTAATCAATGCTTTTAAAATGCTTTCTTCAACTCATTTCCATAAAATGCTAATACAATATTTTGGTTTACAGAATGAAGCATTTTCTCCCTATTGATAAAAAAGTTAGTCTCTTGAGATTAATCGACAGTATGCTAAAACGAACTCTGAGGGCCCTTTTAAAAGGAAGCTTATTAATTTATAATAGAGTTCCCAAGGTGTGTTCTCTGGGTTATTATTAAGTACTACATAAAATGTGAAGGAAAGAAAAATCATGTAGTCAAGAAAAAATTAGAAATGGTAGGATGAAACATTGCATGTGTGCATGCGCGCGCGCGCGCACACACACACACGTGAACTAGGGCAACTTCTCAGAGCCTTCCCTGGGCCAATATGTTTTGTAGAAGTCTCTGAAAATGGGGAATAAAATATGAAACATTTCTCAAATTTAAAAAACCTGGCCAACAAACAGCTTTGTGCAAATCTTCTCAAGGAACCAGAATCTCACAGAACATATTTTAGAAAATATTGGAGGTTCAAAGGTTCATTTTTAGTAAAGAGACACCATGGGAAGCAAGAGAATGGTTCCTCTTAGACCTCAAGCTACTTACGCAGACAAGATCACTGCCAATTATTTGACATCGCTGAGAGAAATTATTTGTCTCAATCTAATTTTATTTATGCCAATGCCTCCCACATAAACTAGGCAGTGGAAAACAGGAGGCTGAAATAGACCTTACTCATGACAAAAGTACAAGAAAAATAGCTTTATAAGTTCCAAATAAATTTTCTCATTTTCTTACATGTAACTCCACGTTTGGCTTCTTTTTAGAAGACTACACGAAGTCTAAAGACCGCAGCACCAAGGGTTCTTTTTCCATACTTCATCCCCTGTCTCTTGAAAATACCAATCGATTGAAGCTAATAATTGTCACAAGCAGAACGGAACACTCAAAGGGAAGTGAACGTTGCCCAGAAAGACACTTTCTAGGTCATCCACCTCACAACACGCTTCTTGAGCGCCTACCCCATGCGAGGGAGGGGAAGGGGGTATAATCCTCCCCCTCACAGAGCTGATGTTTGGACACAGGAGTCCGCCGTCGAGTGAACCCTACACAGGAGAGGTACGAGATGTCAAGAAAGCCTACGATGGCGGCTCCTGACGGTCGGACGGGTCACAGAAGGCTGAGGTACGCGCTCACGTCTGAAGCCCAAGCAGAAATCAATGGGTCGAAAGCAGAAGGGTAAGAGCCATTCGGGGGGACAGAAGAAGACACGCGAGGCTCGGAGGCAGGAGAGAGCAGACCGGAATGGAAGCAGGCCAGTGTGCTGCCAGCGACCAGAGAGGGAAACCAGAGAGGGAAGCCAGGAGCCGGGGACCAGCTCCGCGGCCGAGCAGCGAACGGCCTCCATGCGACCATGTGAACGCGCTTACCTTCTGGGTCATTACGTAATTGCTTCCAAAGCCAGTGGTGGCACTCAGATATTTGGTCAGAGGATTGAGAGACTCCGGCTTTTGGTGGAAGAGCCATACCTGGAAAGGAAGAGGATGTCAATGATTTTTTCTTCTTCGGCCCG
Organism: Potos flavus; assembly: GCA_028534135.1. NCBI lineage: Eukaryota > Metazoa > Chordata > Mammalia > Carnivora > Procyonidae > Potos > Potos flavus. The sequence continues at coordinate 53,630,566 of CM052893.1, forward strand.
AGGTGAGTGAGGCTGGCGGGGATCTCTCATCAGCACTTTACTGAGCTCTAAACAAACTCTAAGCTTTCTCCTGAGTATCGCCAGCTAACGGTGATGTCTTCATGAACCACCAGTGTAACCTGCTTAATAGTATGCTTCGAACACTTATTTAAAGCAGAAAAACCCTCATATTTTAGCTGTTTCTTCCCTTAATCCCCAAATTAGAGTTCACAACACATTGACTAGCTTTTTTTTTATATATATAATAAAGATTTTATTTATTTGACAGAGAGAGACACAACGAGAGAGGGAACACAAGCAGGGGGAGTGGGAGAGGGAGAAGCAGGCTCCCCGCCGAGCAGGGAGCCCGATGCGGGGCTCGATTCCAGGACCCTGGGATCACCACCTGAGCCGAAGGCAGATGCTTAACCGACTGAGCCACCCAGGCGACCCCATTGACTAATTTTTTCAGAGTTGATGCTCGGCCCATGCCACAGTAAGTACAGGTCATTGACATAATGTTTCATTTTCTTTTCTTTTTTTTTTTTTTAATGTTTCATTTTCTTAATAGATAAGCATGAACACGCACACCATTCAGAGGATGTACATGGTAAAAGGTGAATCTCCATACCTTCCTGATTTTCCAGCCACCTAGCCATCCTCTCTGGAAGCAAGCACTCTTGCTAGTACCTTACATATTCTCCCAAAGAAAATCTGTTTACTTAAAAACACATATCCTCTTCTCTTACTCAAATGGAAGCAAAATATACACATTATTCCATACTTTGCATTTTTCTCTTCGAGATAGGTTCAAATCAGCAAATAGAGAGCTGTTTCATTCATTGCTAGAGAAGCCCAGGATTGCATCTCATGGATGGACCATCATTTAAGCAATCAATTTCTGAATGATGGACATATACGTTGTTTCCAGTCTTTGCTATTACAAACTGCACCACAGTGAATGATGAATACATCAATCACCTCGTGTGAATCTGAGCACATCTATGAGATAAATACCAAAGATGGAACTCCTGGGTCCAGGGGCTGGGTGCGTGTTATCTTGAACGACCTTGCTAAACAGTCCTGGACCCAGGCTACCTCAGTCCACCCTCCCCGAGGTGGTGAGGGAGAATGCTGCATCCTGACGGCCCTGCCAGGACGGTGCGTGCCAAACTTTCTCATCTCTGCTAATCAGAGCTGAAAAATAGTCTTTCATTACAGTTTTGATATCCTTGTCTCTTAGCATGAGTAAGGTTGAGCGCCTTTTCACGTGATTAAGACGGTTTAAAGACTCTCTGCTCATACCCTTTGCCCACTGTTCCAACAGGTTGTTTCTCTTGATTTGCTGAAGCTCCTTAACTAGTTTGAAAACGAACCCTTCCCTAGGATACGAGTGGAAGCTACTTTTTTCGTGGTTAGTCTTTGGAGTGTATTTATAGTGAGGATTTTGGTCATGCAAAATTTGATTACTTTCATGTAATCAAAATGTTCAGGGGCGCCTGTGTGGCTCAGTCAGTTAAGAGTTAAGAGTTTGCCTTTGGCTCAGGTCATGATCTCAGGGTCCTGGGATGAGTCCTGGGTCGGGCTCCCTGCTGAGCAGGGAGACTGCTTCTCCCTCCCCCTCTGCCTACCCCAAGCTTATGCTCTCTCTCTCTTTCTCCCTCTCTCAAATAAGCAAAATCTTAAAAAAAAATGTTCAGTCTTTTTTCTTGCAGTTCCTGGGAGTAGCTACGCCCCCACACTCTTTAACTACTTAAACATGTCCCCATATTTCCTTCTAGTCATTATATATTTTAACTTTTATGTGTAAATCTTTTAATTTATCTAGAATTTTATTTGGGTGTGAGGTATGAAGAAAAGATCCCATTTCCTTTTTCAGCAGCATTTGCTGAGTAGCCCCTCTTCCCTACTAATCTGGAATGCCGTCACTATCACACGCCAGATCCCTGTGTGCTGCGGGCCTGTCCTGAACTTTCTCTTCTATTCCACTGATCTGTCGAGTTGCATGCCAGCACCATACTGCTTTCATTAAGATAGTTTTCTTTATGATCTTAAATGCTGAAATACACAAAATCCTTTACGGTAAGCCTCCTCTAATGTTTGCCCATAATTCCTGTTTTACAGACAATAACAGGCTGAAATGAGTGAAAAAATGTGCCCCAGTACTTCAGAGCCAGAAGCTGGAGAAGTGGGGATTGAACAGAACCAGTTGAACTCTAGAACCCACACGCTGACTGACCACTGTGCCTTCGGCCACTCCAGCCTATCCACGTAAGGAGCTGAAACTCATCTGAGGACTGCAGAGATTCTTACGACACGTGCGCTAGGCCCAAACCCTCATCCGTCCATATCTGCCAGCGTCTACAACCATTACTAAGTGGCAGTCGGAGGCATCCATCCACAGTTTAGGAAATCACAGCGGGGTCACAAATGTTTTACATGTGACATGTGACATGGGTCATGCTGTCCTAGCCAGATCCAGCTCATCCTTCAGAGCCCAGATCAAGCCCTACTTAGTGAGCAAAGCCTGCTCCCTGCAGCCCAGCTTCCGGTGATCCTCCTGTCTGATCAGTCTGACTACTCACCACCTGATGACAACATGTCCTATTTTCTTGCTTATCTTCTACATTCTTTTTCTTTTTAAAACATGACCCTAAGCTCCCTAGTAACTAGAGATTCTGTCTTCTAACTATTCGTCACACCACCGATACTCAATATATACTTGACCTCCAGATTTAATTTTCAGTATCTGAGATGTTAGAATGCATAATCTCTGAAGGACCACAAACTATTTCTAATGCTTTGGCAAAAACATGAAAGACTAGTTAAAACTGGTTTAAAAGCACTTGCTTTGACAATCAATTTGTGTTCCTATGACAAACGCATTTATTTCTGCAACGTTTACCAAAACAAAGAGTGCCAACAAATTCCCTGGACGTTTTCCTTCGTTAATTTCAATTCAGCCAAGATTTAAGAACCTACTCGGTATAAGCACTGGAGTGACACAGGACAAACAACCTTCGTCTCGTGTGACGATTCTGATCCATGAGCGGAAAGTGCCCTTGGGGCCCTGGGTTGACGAATCACCAGAGATTCATTTGCATAATTAGTAATGTCTACCATTGATGAGGAAACCCACGTAATCCACTTGTCATGTGTGATTTAAGGAAATGCACTGCCTTTCTAATAAAGTAACAACTTGATTCTCTAATATATGAACAGAGGAAAGAGAATCTTCATATAAGGAAACGGAGTTGGCCTGTGTCACCTGTGCTCTTGGTCTGCGAGACGCACCTTCTCCGCGGGAACCGCTGGCCTGGCTACCATCTTGCTTTGCCTGCCCCTGCAGCATTCCGCGGCTCTGCCCTCTAGCTGCTGCGTGTCTAGCTTCTGCAGAAATGCTGTCCGTACGACACGGTGTCCAGTGCTACGGTAGATACTACCCTTTTAAATGTCACTCCTCATCCTCTGTCCTCAGGCTCATGGTCCCCCGTAGTCCAGAACAAGACCTTGATTATTAACAGAGTTTAACTTTTCTGTTGAGACCGCTTCCACTCCCCATGACCTTCACTTTGTATCCGCTAAGTAACCGTACGAGCGACTGCAACTCTAGCCAACGTACCAGGGCTTCCGTTCCGTTGTCCGGGGTCAGAGTGAAAGCATTTGCAAAAAAGCGAAGCTGAGGGGCAGAAAAGAAGCTCATTTTGTGATGAGGTAGAACAGAGTCACACAAGCATTATCCATTTATATATTAAAAAAGATAATCTGCATTTCTCATCATAGGACATTTTTTAAGTACCGAAAGCTAAAGAAGTCTAAGAAAGAAATACCACTTCATCTCCACCACTCTGAGCCAACCACTTTTAACGTGGAGGCATAAGTCCTTCTCCCCTTTTTCTTACACGTGCCGTAATGGAGGGGCATTTTTCCCCAGAGCTCTGCGAGAGAAACATTTCCTGTAAGTAGCATTTCCTAAGATGTGCTGAAGGGTTGCCGGTCCTGCAAGACGCTCAACACAAACAAGCAAGAACGTGGTTCTGTGGCCACACGACGCACAGCCATCCGCTTCCTGGGGACATTTAATGCATCTGACCACATTGAGAGATCGGAGAAATCCAGTTTAATATCACTTAACACGGGTTTCTCAAAATTACGTCATCCTAGAACTCTTGGGAGCTCAGGTGCACGATCGAAGACACAGCCCCTTGCAGAGAAGCAGACATTCGGACAGTGAGGCAGCGAGGTTATCAGGCTGTGCAAAGTAGAGCTCGCACACTGACGAACTTCAAAAACCTCAAATGAAATGAAACTCTGCCACCTTCTGGTTCAACTTCTTAAGTCAGTTCCCAACCCTTAAACACATCGTTTGGTCCCAGGTCGAAGAGCTGAGGTAAACAAGGGTTCATCACTTACGAGCCATATGATGGGCAGCAGCAGCGTCCACACAAAGGGAGGGAGAATTCCACAGGTCATATTGGTCACCATTGTCCCTGGGCACACCACGCTGGAATACAGGCCCTGGGAACACAGGGAGGAGCCGTAATAAGATTCGGATTCAGCGTGCACGGATGCAGCCCATCCTCGGGCTTGTGAATAAGGGACATCTGCAAATGCGCCAGGAAGCCGGGCCATGAAGAATTTATGCTCTGAGCTGCCCCCGAATCTGGGCAGACCATTCCAGTGAAGGAATCGCGTCCGGAGGACTCAGGAGAGGCGCTCAGGATGCAAAGAGGAGTAAGACAAGGTCTCTGCTCTCCAGAAACTCACAGAACAAAGAATGACCCAGCTGGAAGCTGGAAGAGAAAAGTAGGATCTGGTTACTGGAGTTTGCCAGGTATTGGCTTCATTGAAGATCGGTTCAACAATCATGATAAGCGCTTCAGATAAAAAAGACATCTACAATACAGTCCCTGCCTTCCAGAAGTTTCTGGTCTAGTAGAGAACAGACAGCTAAACCTCAAGCTTGTGTTTGCTCCCCCGCAGGTACAGAAAACGCACGCTCGTAGCTTGAGGTGGGACTCCTGTCATGAGGTGAATGAAGGGCTGCGTGTGGTTCCACAAAGCCCCCCGCCCCCCACCTGAAGAGCTCTGCGTCAGTTCCTCAGCCCAGGTCCAGTCATTTTAGAAAGACGTGCCCTCGAAACAGAGCCCAGTTGACGCAGAGCGTGTGCTACCAGCAAGGGCCTGTGTGGGCTTTCCTAACCCTTGGCGCCCTGGGATTGGTTTTACTAGTTGACTTAATTCCATTTTTACTATAGTTTACCTTATGTAGCTACTGACCATTTTAACTCTAATTTTTATTACTTTTAATTTTCATTTTTCTTTTAAATGAAAATAGGAAGTGCCAGTGTAACACAAACAGTCCGCTGGGCAGAAAGCACCCTGAGCAAGAGAAGCTGGGGGATTTTTCTTCCTTTATTAGAGGCTGCAGAGGCGCCGCAGTACCTGGCAGAGGACCCAACCCCAGGGGGTCCCCTCGATTTACCAAAGGTCCTCCCAAGAGAGTAGCACATTGTCCCCCAGTGATAGCTAAGGAAGACTTCTTATTCTGGGAGCCAGCCAGGAACAGTAAGGGACTCTTCAGTCCTAAGTAAAGACATCTGTGAACTGAAATCCAGGGTCTCTGACACCTGCGACATTCTGATGTTGAGCGGCAAAAGAAACAAGCAAGGAGGCCGCCTCATCCGAGAACCCGTCCCCCCACACGTCACAAGGATCAGCTGTGACAGGCAACCCGAGCGTTGCTATAAGAGGTGGGGGAGGGGTGATGATTAAACACTAGCAGGTGGCCCGCATGGACCCACAGCATTTCCAGAGACACGAGCCTTCAAGCGGATGTCGTTCTCTCTTCCTAAAAGCCAAGGAGGAAAAGGCGTGGGCTGAAAACCAATCATATAGATTTTAGGAAATAGCAGTATTAGCTAAATCTCTCTTTCTCATAAAAGATGAAATCTCAAAGCTTCTGACAATTAAAACTTCAGTGAAATCCCAGAGCATTTTATGAAACGTGATGCTAATCCACTCTGACCTTGTCCCCAAAAGGAATCTTCCAGAGAACAAGCAGTCATGACAACTTTTGAAACATCTCAAGAAACCTCAGAAAGAGGCTAACCACCGGACCAACACACTGAACTCAGATAGTAACAGTAATAGTAATGGTAATCATAATGATGACGATAGCCAACATAAACACACGCAGGCACATGCACACATGTGTAGACCACACGCCTTCCGTCCACGCAGGACACCCACACACGTGCACATACATGTAAAGTCACAGCACACACACATGCACACACCCACAAACCCAACACGTGCACACATATAGACATTCCCCCCACTCACACTCACATGTGCACACAAGTGCGCGAGCACACACACGCACATTCTGAGACCTCGAGCTACTGTGACTGCTTCACACTATCCCCATCATTCAACCCACCCAGCAAATCTAGGAAGCAGGCACTATTTTTATCCTTATTTTTCAGATGAGGAAACTGAGGCATTGAGAGATGAAATAATCTGTCCAAGGATTCAAATCCAGTTCCAGGAGATGCTCTCAGCTTCTATTCTTCAACCATCCTCTAAGAGACAGGGTTCCAGGAGAGGGAGTTCTATCTGTTAAGACGTCCATTCCAGGATCAACCCAGTCGAGACCATCACAGGAGGCTCTGACTGTGTCTGACGCATCACCAGAGAAGGTCTCGCAAGGGCAGACGACTTTCTGGTCATCTTTTTCTTTCTCCTTTCTCCTCAGCCCTAAGCCTGGCCCAGTGCCCTAGACATGGTGGGTCTTCTATAAATATTAGTGGAATTAAATTTCTCCACAGTCCCACACTGAGCAGCGTCAAAGCAAATAAAGGCAAATGCGGTGGGAAAGACTAGAGATTTTCAGTGAAGGTCTTAGACCTGAGCAAGAGAGACATCCAGAGAGCAGTAAGCTGCAGACCAGAGGCCACAGGGATCCGGCATGACTGGCAAGGGCTGCCTTCTCCAAAGAAACACCCCGAAAGCCGGAGTCCTCAGAGAGAGCTCTGGCATCTCACAAAGATCACTGCTATCCACAGGGCTTTGTAACTACTGACGGTCCGGGACGAACACTGGGATGCCCCGTGGTTTAGCGCGAAAATTCCAACCCACGGTCAGACAGCCCTGGGCTCAACTCTGAGCTCGACCACTAACTAGTTGTGTGACCTCTGGGTAAACCACCTAACCTCTCCGAACTGCGGTGTCTGCACGTGAAAACGGGAATACTCAGACCTACACTCACTGTGACAGGAAGGGCACTGAATGACACACACAGGGAAGGGGTATAGCCCCTCAGACATCGTACGTGCGTGCGTAAGTATTGGCATTGTCAGTGGTGTCATTCTGTCCATAAATTATAGCTCTTGAAGATACAGAGTGGTGAATGGACCCCCATGTACCTAAAAGGTCAGGAGCTAATTATCTCTGTCCCCAAACTTTTATGCACACCAACTGTCAATCTTATGTCCTCTCTTGTCCTCACAGCAATCCTGCTTGAGAAATGATACCACATCTTCCGAATGACAACAGTTCATAGAAAGCCAACCCCATTACTAGGAAGTCAGTAGTACTTGGGAAACCACCGCCCGGCCGCCCCCCCCTCACCGAGCTGGGCCTCACCCGCGGGTTGAAGTTCCGGTTCAGCGCCACACTCAGCAGGTCAATGGCGTATTTGGAGGAGCTGTAGGGCTCCTGGCCTCGGCGGTGCTGGATGTCCTCAAGGTGGAAATTACATTTCCTTGCATTGCGAGATGATGTCCAGATGAGCCGGGAAGGGCTGTCGCTGTGACAGAGGAGAGGTTCCAGTTCCCGAATCTGAGTGAGATAAAAAAAGGAACAACCAAACGGATCAACGTCTCCTGGAGGAGTACAGGCGGACGGCTGTAAAGCCACATTCCCGGAGCTGAACAGGAGTGTCACTGCTGGAGGGGCTACTCCAGACGTGCGAGGGGGGCTCCCGTGACCCCTGCAGAAACCAGTTAGAGACATCGGTATGAGCAGACGTTTACCGTCATAAAGATACAGGTGGTTACATAGGAAAATACTTAGAGGTACTTAAGTATACATGGCTTACCATGCACGTATATCTCCCTGCTTTGTTAGTCTAGAAGCTTCTTCTCCAGCAGTAGCAACAAGCACTTGGTTTCCAATACCATTGTCTAATAAGAGGAACCAGATCTTGGGGCGCCTGGGTGGCTCCGTCGGTTAAGCGTCCGGCCCTTGATTTAAGCTCAGGTTGTGAGCTCAGGGTCCTGGGATGGAGCCCCGCGTCAGGTTCCACGCTCAGCGGGGAGTCTGTTTGAGAATCCTCTCCCTCTGTTCCTCCCCCTGTTCAAGCTCTCTCTCTCTGTCTCTCTCTAAAATAAATAGATCTTTAAAAAAAGAAAAAAAAGTGGAACCAGATCTCCTTAGGGAAATGGCTGATTCTAGGGCTGGGCAGGAAATATATCCAATGAGCCTAAACCATCTTCTGGTGCCAGAAAGAACATGCTCAAAATAGAAAAATCACACCAATGAGGCTATTATCAGAGATATGCAGGATCCAACGCAAAGAGCCCCCAATGGCCCAAACTGAAATAATCTGGGCAAGAAAATAAAGTAGTATTTCCAGCTCAAAGTGGAAAATACATATCCACAAACCCACAGCGATACAATAAGTGATTTTTGCAGCTTTATTGAGGTATACTTGACCAAGAAATGGTGGAATACAGCAGTAGATGGAAAACAGACAAATCTCTCCTGCAGAAAAATTCTAAATAATTTATGTGGCTAATCGACCCTTCAGGGCATCAAACACAACCCCTTCAGGCGAGCTACACAAAGTCCGTCTCTTCCAAAGAGTACAATATGGAAAGGGAGAGAAAAACGAAAAGAGAGACTTTACGATGAAAACCTGACAAACACTACCTCGAGCCAGGTGGTCAAAGAGAACATCAATGCCTACAAGTCACGGTGACCGCTCACACCGGGGATGTGACGTGACGAGAATGGTACGTCACCTCTGTGGTCCTCCTCCCGCAAACACGTTACTCAAGTCTAACTTGGTCAAGTATACCTCAATAAATAAATATACCCCGAGAAACACTTCAGACAAATCCCAACTGAGGACGAATACCTCAGCCAGAATCCTCCAAACCTTCAAGATCGTGAGAAACAAGGGACGTCTGAGAAACTGTCACAGCCAAGGGCAGCCTGAGGAGATAGCTATGGTCTGTACTGCGGTATCCCAGAAGGGGTCGTAGAAGGGACAATGGGACATTAGGCAGAACGGAAGAAAGCTGAATAAAGTTTGGACTTCCATTAATAATAAGGTATTTACCCTAAAGATACAAATGTAGTGATCCGAGGGGGCACGTGTACCCGAATGTTTATAGCAGCAATGTCCACAATAGCCAAACTATGGAAAGAACCTAGATGTCCATCCACAGATGAACGGATAAAGAAGATGTGGTATATATATACGATGGAATACTACTCAGCTATCAAGAGAAATGAAATCTTGCCATTTGCAACGATGTGGATGGAACTAGAGGGTATTATGCGAAGCGAAATGAGTCAATCAGAGAAAGACAATTATCATATGATCTCTCTGATATGAGGAATTTGAGAGGCAGGGTGGGGGGTCATGGGGGGAAGGGAGGGAAATGAAACAAGAGGGGATCAGGAAGGAGACAAACCATAAGAGACTCCTAAACTC